>CM022704.1:60425021-60445140 GCA_012295165.1 Asparagus setaceus
CTTCGAACTTCTCTTGGTCGAACTCCTCGACCTTTCCTCCACCGATAAGGATCCGCGGTTATGCACTACCTACCTCGATTCGAGGTCGGTGGCTCCCATCGTGGTCGCCTTGTTCATTCGGGGAAAGTTGGGATGATTGTCTGATTCAATTTTGCTTTACGCTTCTTTGGCCTACAACAAAATTCAAAAGAAATGCCTTTTATTTTAAGGCGACAATGAAAATAAAAAGATTACAACTTTTATCCTTGTGAACAAACACGAGGATCTTTGTTATATCGAGGTCCTCGCCATGGGTTCTTTGCCCGTGTCGGACTTATTGTGTCCGGTGGACCACCGCGCAATTCCAACTCGTGTAAACTCTGCCTCGAACTACAGATGTAAAAGGGCTCGCTTCACGAAAAGAAACGGTTACCGAGGGGATCACACTCACGGAAGGAGAGGATCACCATGGGGATCACACTCATGGAAGGAGAGGATCACGAGCGGTGAGATCTACAAGGAGAAATCACAGAATATCCCCTCGAGGTTAAGACGAAGCTTAACCTAGAGGGTATCTCAGAAGTTCGACCCAATTCGTTACCTTTGCTTGTAGATCCGACGCTGATCGGACTTGTACTGCTGCTCGAACCGTGACGTCGTAGATCTCGGAGGGCTCTTCGAAGTCCGCCAAAATCCGCCGAAATCCTCCAAAAACCGACCTTATCGAAAAATCCCCTTTAAAGTGAGGAGAACCCCCATTTATAGCATGTGGTGCCTACCACTTGTCGAAGTTAATTCTACCAAGTTGTCGAGGTGGCTCTACCATGGTGGTGCCGAGCTACCCGCCATTTGCCGGAGGCACCCTGCCTGTTGGTCGAGGTGGCCCTGGCCATGGTGGCCTCGCCACTTGGCCGAGCCACCTCGCCACTTGCCGAGGTAACCCCTGTTGGTCGAGGCGCCGCCTTTTTCCGCCAAGCTGGCTGCTCGACTCTTGGCTTTCTCCGGACTTAGATTCCGCCTCAGATTTGATTCGGACTAATTCTTGGTTCGCTCCAGCTCAACGGTCTCAACCGATCGTCCATTCAAGTCGTTTAAACCGTGCTTGTGACGCCGTGGGTTCGCTGCCGAAGTTCGCCTTAACGATCCGACGCCCTGCATCATTCGATGGGTTGTCACCACTTCGCCACGAAGTTGGTTTCGGGATCTTGTAAGTATTTTTCAACGCCTACGATCCATGCACTAATAATGTAGCAGAGTATAACGCTTATTGTTAGGAATGCAACCGTCAAGAAATTAACATTCAATACCTCGAAGCTTACGGTGATTCCCGGCTCATAGTGAATCAGTTCGAGGAGAGTATGAAGTGCTAATGAAGACTTAACTCCGATCACTCGGGCGGTTCTAGAATTAGCACGAAAGTTCAAGGCTTTTTCATAGAGTATATTCCACGAGCCCTAATGCCTATGCAGATGCCCGGCCTCGTAGCCACATCACTAGCATTACCTCCAAAGGCCCGCATAATAATATTTGTCGCAGTATGAGTTGTACTTCCAACTCATCACAAAAGGAGATCTAGAAGGACCAAATGTAAGAGACCGCTTGTGAAACTTCCGTTGGCTCGAACCAAGGGATCGGGCGATTCCTTATATAGACTACGCCCCGTATGGAATCCCACCGGATGATCCCAAAGAAGCGCCGCCATTAAACTAAGGCCCTTCGCTTTTATTATGATGCAACTTCCCTGACTTTGTATCGTAAGTCGTGATGACGGAATTCTATTCACCGCCTTCTTCCGAAGGAGGCGAGAAGCCTTAAAAGAGGCCCACGACGAATGTGTGGAGCCCACCAACCCGGGAACAAGTTGGGGATCGCCACGGAGAATAGGTTACAAAGATGTTTGAAGATGCCGTGGATTACGCTTAAACGATGTCATGTACAAATTCATGGTGATTTCGGCCCATCGGCACTGTGAAATCTACACCCAACATCCTCTTCGCCATTCGAAATGTGGGAATGGATATTGTCGCCTATCTCGCCAACGCCCAAAGGACATCGATTCATCTTAGCCGAATCGACTTTTCTAAATGCTGGAAGTCGCTTCGCTAAAAGAAGTTAAAACTTCAAACGCGGATCAAGTTCATTAAGCATCACGTCCTCTATCGCTTTGGCGTACCGCGGCGGATAGTCCATGATAACGGTGCGCATTCATTAGCTATGGATTCCAGAGATTTTGCAATAAGTTCAGGATCCAAAGTGTTGCGTCGACGGCATATTATCCCCTACTAATGGTCTAGCGTAAGCTTTCAACAAGACCATTGTGAAACTTTAAAAGTTCGCCTCTAAAAGTCGACGGATTGGGATGAGAAGTTGGGCAATTGTTTATGGGCTTATCGACGACGCGTGAGAACCCCAACAAAAGCTACTCCCTTTCTTTGGTGTACTGGATCGTAGCCGCTCTACCATTGGAGATTCAAATTCCTTCCTAAGAGTCGCCTCGAACCGAATGACGGATGAAGAGCAACATCAACTACCACAGAGCTAGAAATGTTAGACGACAAACGACTTCGAGCTCAACAACAAATCGAACTATACCAAGCTCGGATTTCTAAAGCCTACAACAAGAAGGTTAAGGGAAGGATCTTCAAGAAAGGCGATCTTGTTTATCAACACACCTATGGTCATGACACATAAGACGAAAGGGAAATTCAATCCCAAATGGGAAGGACCTTTCGTAGTCGACCGCTCTATTCTAACGGAGCTTATCGATTTATCGACTTGAAAGGTGACATTCTCATGATGCCAATTAACGGAAGTTTCTCAAGAAATATTACCCGTATACGGTAAGATCCCCCGCCTTGTTCTTAACTAAGCTTAGAGAAAGAACCGACGCCGCTTTAGGCCGGGGTTGATTTATTGGAATGGACTTCATTCATTTCGAAGTCTTGAACGATCATCATTTATGCTATGTTAACATTATACCTCCGCATTTGTAATTGTTTTCATTATTATAAATCAAATATTGTGCGCAAAGGAGAAAAGTATCACTTCATTTTTTTAATAACAAAATAAAAGGTGATACGCATTTGATGCTAGAAAGATCTCCCATCAAGTGAATAACCAGAAGTCGTGACTTAAGCTCCAAAGCTTTTGTTCATGCTCGCGACTCTTTCGCAACTTCGCCGAATTGAGTTTCACGCCGAACCTCCTTTTTCATAATCTCTGTATGCTTCTTGGCATAGGTTATCAAGAATCTTAGCACCTCGACGGTCCTCCCGCGGCCTTTTGTTCCCGAGTCGGGCTTGAGCCCTTTTCGAAGTTAACTCGCCTCCGCAATAGACTCGAATGGCGCCACGTAAGTGGCGATTTAGTCAACTCAAGTGGGATTGATCATGCCGCTTTGCAAGTTGGCAACCCGCTTCTTTTCGACAAACTCGCTTGAAGGGTTTTCGTTGAGATATCTCCGGCTTGAGCTCTAATGAGAGACTTGGCTATCTCCGCTTCTACGCCAACTTGAGAAAGCTCCGAAGGCCTCGCAAGTCCTCCAAATGAGAAACTCTTGTAGCACAATGTTGAAATGCCAAGGCCGTGATGACCGCTTAAGGTAGCCCGATGTTTCATTATATGAGGCTCAGACTTCAAAGGAGCCACGACCCATAACAAAGTCACCGCAAGACGCCAAGATCCCTCTAGCCGGTTTATATCGACTCGATAGATATCACGTGGAATACGCGTAGTTTCGCAACCACCATGTCCGGAATAATTGGGGAAGTACCGCGGTGAAGGAATCGCGGCGACGAGCAATTTCCCTCTTCTTCTTCATGCAATGCGTGCCGGATCTAATAGCTCCTTGCATAAGCTTCGCTCGGCGAGAGGATGACCTCGCCGCTATTCGCTGACGGAGCCTCTTCTCATATTGAGCCGCTTTCTCCGGAGTGAAAACCCTTTTCCCCGCTCTCCGGCGGGAGCTTCCACCTCCGTTATCCCGCTGAATTTGGCCAACTTTGAGTGCTTCCTCGCCGCAAATCAAATACTCGCCGATCCCCCGAGGCTGGCCCTTCCCGATTTCTTTAGATTCGCATACTCCTAATATCCTTCAGTGAAGTATATACATCATATTCGTGAACTTAAACTTCACTGCATCAGCACAAAACTCAAGAACGGATGACAACCGTGGAGAAGGTAGCACAATATCACGACTGAGCCTCCACCATCCGCTTATACCGTGCTCGAGCTCCTTCATACAAATTCCCAACGATAGCCACCGGGTTAGGGTTCCCAACATATAGTTGGTCATATCCAAATTGTCGAGCAAACCGCTAGGCAAGTAAGGCTCGATGATACACCGGCCACCCAAGCGGAAGACCAAATACCTGTGCCCGATCGTGATAAGCCACCGTAAGATGCCCTCCCAATGAGGTGAAGTTACCAGTGCCACATCCATGAAAATCAAGGCCGCTTCTACTCCACCAAAATCGAGAACAAAGAAAAGACTCGATAATTATCCTCCTTCAAAGAAATCGCCGAGTGGGACTATATACCAATGTGTCCACTTGGTCGCCCAAGCCGCTGTATAAAGGGAACGAAAAGAGTCGGCGCCACTAATTCGCCATCAACGAGGGCAAGCATGACAAACCAGCCATCAAATAAGAATACGCAATCGGCACGCTGCGGGTGGGGAGTTTTCAATCGCTACCTTCCTCCGACCCAATTTTTCTCACATTCAAGAATTCGAGGTCATTTCTCGTAGCCATATTGTATGCAACTTGCCATAGTTGAGAGGAGACTTATCTACTTCCATGAGCCAAAAGAACTGCGGGTATACCACCGATCGTGATGGACTCGATGGGTTTGGAGGGAACCACACAACGCTTCAACCGATCATCGTAAATCCAAATAGCAATGCCATATCGTAGATAGGAGTCTCCGCTGGCAAACGGAAGCTCTCAAATTTCGCACTGTGAGGAAAGATATCTTCCAAATTGTGTTGACATACCGAAAAGGGAGGCTTTGGAGGAGCTCACGGTCGACGAATCACCGGCGATGCTTACTCAGAGATTTTGAAACAAATATTCAGCCCAAGATGCATGTTTAACAATCACCGATCGTAGTCCTTGTACACATATATGGAAGTGACACATCACTTCCGTAAGGTGGCATAGACATTTGGGTATTCCTCCAAGAAAATAGAAAGTTCAGCGGTGCTAGGAACAAATTTCATAATGCAGCTCACCAAATGGTAAACCCGACATCGCATACATTTCCGAGAGCAAAGCCTAATTTCAACGGAGTGAAAAAGTACAAGTATCAGGGTTATACTTTTCCAAGATGGCAAAGAAACTGTAGGAGTTCTGGATGACACCAATACGCGTGGCTCTCACTCGAATCTCTAACCCGGATAAGGTGAGTGGCACTCGCAATTCATTGATAACAAAGTCCATCATATGGACCCACCATCCGCCGTCCGAGAATACACCCATCCAGAGTCCTAAATTCTCGAGCAACAAATTCACTGGCAAAGAATGAATCGGCGAATAAAAGTACGGCCGGAGTGGCCTCTCTTGATTGAGACTTATGCTATGAAACTCACCGGTCTTAGGCCCATCACCTTATAGTCACTCCCAAAGGATGAACCGCCTGGTGAGTTAGAACCCCAACAGGCACCCTATCCCTTTCCTCGACTAGATCCCAATCCAGACGCCTGCAGCAGGAGACGCTTTGAAAGTAAGAAAGCGGATACATCCGCTTCATGCTAGGAAGGAAAAGAAGCGTCTTTAGCTTGATGTATCTTGGATTCCTCGCCGCATTCATATTATCGTCACTTTGATAACGATCTCCGAAGAAGAACGCTTCGATTAAGTCATGGCTCGACCAAATTCATGTCTGTTATAATGGCCCTAAAGGTGGAAGGTTCAGTTCGATGGATCATCGTCGTTCTTTCCATACAATTGTCCGGGTCACGGAGCTCTCTACGAAGACCTAAAGCCATCATCGGGTCCATCCAACCCAATAACCGGGTGATATCTCTACGGAAAGCGCCTATCAACAGTAAAGAACCGCAGATAAGAGAAGATAAAACATCGAAAGGAAAATTACAAGAGAGTCTAAGATGACCCAAGATGAAAATACAGGGATCACCGCATATGACGCCAGATTCACCCCGCTTCAAGCGTAAAACGCCAAGGGCAACCCCGCGCCTCAAACGTAAAACGCCAAGGGCAACCCCTGCCTCAAACAAAACGCCAAGGGCAAACCTGCTTCGCGTAAACGCTAAGGTTAGCCCCTTTAACTATGAGACGCCAGGTTTAGCCACGATTTAAGCGTAAAACGCGAGGACAACCACGATTTCAAGCGTAAAACGCCGGAGAACATCTACGCGATTTCATCTACGTAAACGCGGAGATAACCCCGCCAAAATTAAAACGTGAGAGTCGGCCCCGCTCATCATCAACATCAACTCCGCTTGAAACGCAGAGTTCAATTTGGGTTGGAACCCATTAAAATAAATTCAAAACCCCGTATACCTCGATGTGAGGGGTTTATGGCGGCGCGCGCACCATCGAAACCGATGGGTCACTCGAGATCTCACGGCAGCTTGGAGTCGTTTGAACGACGCACTTGATCTTGTGAACAGTTTTCCTTGGAGCCATTGAAGAAATCTAGCTAATCGAAGATGAGGAAGAACTCAAGAAGAGTTTCGGCAGCACGAAATCTCTTGAAACCACGAAGGAGATGAAAAATTCGTGATTTTTACCCGTGGTAAAATTTTCAAATTTTACCCAAGGGGGTTGTTTATACGAGGATTAAGGAGAAGATCTCCACTTAAGATTCTCCAACCACCTCAGTTAAGGGTTAAACACAACCACCTCAGATAAGGCGGTTCAGCTTTCCAAAACGCGAGATTCACCTCCGCGTCCTATTTCCAAACGCGAGATTCACCTCCGCGTTTTATCTCCAAACGAGAGACTTGCCTCCGCGTTCAATCCCTAAACGCGAAGCACATCTCTGCGTTTTGAACCCCAGACGCGAGGCTCACCTCTGCGTTCTAAAAGCCAGAACGCGAAGCTCACCCACGCGTACCGAATTTCAAACGCGGGTCCCAACCCCCATGTTATTGAGTCCAACACTTAGCCAGTTTTAGACTTAGTAACTCCTTTCACAGGAATTTTCTTTTCTTTTAAGCCCAATCTCGGCCCTAACGAGCCCGAAAGCAACCAACTCATCAGCCCTCTTTAACAGGATGATAGGTTCTTAAATTGGCCTAAAAAGTAACCAATCTATTAATCCTCATCAACAGGATGACGAATCCACAAATTTGATTAAACCACAGTCAATGTCTTTTATCAACCCGGCTTAATAGGAGAACAAAGCCCTAAAGCCTTGTTCACAACACAAGCCCTAAAGCCTTGTTCACAACACAAGCCTAAAAGCCTTGTTCACAATACAAGCCCTAAAGCCTTGTTCACAACACGCCTAAAAGCCTTGTTCACAATACAAGCCCTAAAGCCTTGTTCACAACACAAGCCCTAAAGCCTTGTTCACAAACAAGCCTAAAAGCCTTGTTCACAACACAAGCCCTAAAGCCTTGTTCACAACACAAGCCTAAAAAGCCTTGTTCACAACACAAGCCTAAAAAGCCTTGTTCACAACACAAGCCCTAAAGCCTTGTTCACAACACAAGCCTAAAAAGCCTTGTTCACAATACAAGCCCTAAAGCCTTGTTCACAACACAACCCCTAGAAGCTTCGTTCACAACACGCCCTAGGAACCTTGTTCACATCATAAGCCCTAAGTCTAAGTTAAGATAAGTATGCATGAAAAACACGCAGCCGGGTGGTCTGTTCCCGCAATAAAAGACAAAGTCTACGTATTCAACATCGTAGCATTAAGTCTAAAAGAGCCTAATTCTTTTAGCGCAACGTTATTTGCGTAACGGACTTATTAACCAGACGCCAGCCCGATTCAAACGGTAACGTAGAAGGCTCATCAAACCGCTGATCTACCGAGGGTTTGCCAAAATCCTATGAATATTATGGTTGACGAAGAAATTATAATGGGAAAGCAAATTTGTATCACTTTTATTCAAACCTCTAAAAAGATGATACAAAAGAGTGCCATTCAAAAAAAAAGAGGGTGAAAAGAAAAGAGGATTTAGGTGAACACAAGAGTAAGCCTATGATCCCCTAAGTATGATGGACGAAGCCGGGATTTGGCCTTAGCAACTTCCTCTTCATGAGCTGCTCGCACCATTGCCGCTGGCTTCTCAGTCCCTCTTTATCCGGTGCAAGAGCAAGAACACCTCTTTAATCTCCTCAAGAGCCTCGAATTCCTCACGATAATCATTGTATGTTTCTACACTTTTACGGGTGAGGTCTTTCACATCGCCTTCCTCCAGAGCTGGCCTTTCATGAACCAACTCCGCTTGAGTTGAGCAATGGTTTCCGGATAGTAACTGATTCGCGAGTAGCCTGCATAATAGATGTGCCGCCCAACCCCAAACTAACTTGCTCGCCAAATCCTTCCTGGACAGCCTTCATATTGATGCATCGCTGGGCAAATGTCGCAAGGGGTCGACTCAATCGAGCCTCCAAATCGACATGATTCAATTCCTCAAAGCTTTTCAAGCTCTCCTCCAGCGGAGATATCTGGCTGCAATGCTGGATGCATTCTGTCGCCCAGATACCGATGTTATTCGATAATTCATAAGAATAGGCCTCGAAGTCGCAAAGGTGCTTCTCCCACAATGATCTTCACTGCATCCCCGTGATCTGATTCTAAATGACCCATGTATTTTGAAGCAAATTAGGTACAACGGCCGATTCCATGGAAACCGCAGAGACAATATCGTCATGTCAGTCAAGGCCTCGAAGGAGTCATAGGTGATGGTATTTGAGCGAAGGAGAAGTGCTAGCATCCTTCCCAACCCTAAGAGAAATCCTAAGAGGGGATCTTAGCGAAGGAGAACCGCAACAGACTTCGAGTCGACCTGATATGGGGTTGATGTTGGTACGCCTCCCGAGCCACTACTACCTCAATCTCTTGGGCCATTGCCGCAACCTCTCGATTTGCCCCACCACAGCCTACGATAATGATTGTCAAAAGAACACGATGAAACAGCCTATCAAGATTCAAAACAAACAATGCTTACCCGAGAGAAAATAACTCAGAGCCGGGCTTTTCTAAGTGACTACGGGAGATCGTCGAAAAGTCCATCGCGACTCGCTGAATACCCATACGACACCTCTTCCTCATCATCTCCTCAAGGATGGGAGCTCGTGGTCGCGGGCCGGCTTAGGAAATAGACCAGCCAGGGCTAGGTCTTTCTACCGCTGCATAAGCACCAAGAAGGTGGAGATGAATATCTTGCGTGTACGTAAGGCCCTTTTCCACTGAGCCTCCTCTTCGGTCACTTTGGGAGCAAAGATCAAGTCCGGCCTTATCATATCGAGAGCTTCAGCTTGGAATAGACTTGATCTTCACGAAGTGATTCGCTCCACCTTCTTCCTCCAAAGATCGTGAGAAAGAGAACCTCTTAAGGCCGCCCAATTGAACGGACCCGCTGGTGGGATCCCTACAACCGACGACTCCTCGTGTTCTTCTTCGCCCACCGGAAGTCTTGAAGGAGCAGCTCTAAACGATCTTGTATTAGTTTGACTCCCGCCAGAGCCTGAGGTTTGGGGTGATCGTTTACAGCCCGCTTTGCCGTGGCGGCGCTGGCTCTTTTCGTGCATTGGCCGCTTACCTCACCCTTTCCTCACGGTCTCAGCCTGAGGGGGCCCAAGAGGTCACCAGTAGAAGCCAAATTCTCTCCTCAAAGACTCTGCTCACAAGCTAAATACTCTTCAAATCCTCTCACTGGTGTTTTAGAATGCTTCTTCACTCAGACATTTTTCTCGATCTCCTTCAAACAAGACGAAGTTCAGCTTTATATTTGTGGATCCGGGAAGTGGATTGGTACCACTGCAGTAAACCCATAGTGAAAACTATTGGGCCTTGTGAGGAAGTGTAAATTTGGCCCCGCCCACCTACCACTAATAATACTGTGCCCCGCACCTTCATATAAATTCTCATGAGCTTTGGGGTTAGGGTTTCCAACATATAGTTTATCGTACTCCAAATTGTCGAAATGGGTTTAAAGGTTGATAAGGCTCGATGTAACATTTCCCGCCTTGACGAAGATTAGGTAGCCGTGCCCGATATTGATCACCAACGAAGACACCTCCATTCAATGGGTGAAGGAGTTAGAGCCCTTAGTGTCTTGGTACATCTCCCCATATCCACCTCCTTCAAAATCGAAAACATCTCAAGATATGGTAGTTGAGATCCTTGGACGTAATTTGCTGACCATGACCATGTACCAACCCTCCCATCGAGACGATTCT
This sequence comes from Asparagus setaceus, assembly GCA_012295165.1. Lineage (NCBI taxonomy): Eukaryota > Viridiplantae > Streptophyta > Magnoliopsida > Asparagales > Asparagaceae > Asparagus > Asparagus setaceus. The sequence continues at coordinate 60,435,380 of CM022704.1, forward strand.
AACCGCTGAACCAACGAACGAAGGAATCACCGCAAGCAAGAGCAGCAGACATCAAGGAGGGGCAATGCAAAACAAACCAGCTACCAAATAGGTGTACGGTAAAGGCACGCTGGTTGGGAAGTTTCTAGTCTTCTCTCCGGTACAACCGCTTTGACTCGGGTGAAATCATGACATAATTCCTCAAGCCGCCTCAGAACGCATGTCATCGCAAAAGAAGGTTGATTGGTCTTCCATGAGCCAAAAGAACCCTGGTAAACGACCTCGCCAGAAGAAGAGAGTCAAGAGGCCTCGAGGGCACCACACACCGGCCCATAACATTAGAAGCCAGAAACAGAGCCACGTAAATAGGGATAAGAGTTTGGTAATGAAAACTCTCAACTGTATATGGCGGAAAGTGCCCTCTTGAGCCTCATTAGTATAATGAGAGGAGGCGCTCCCATACGATCTTTAACTTCGCCAGCGAACTCGCAAAGAAGACTAACTACATCGTTCTATGCAAATTTTGAATAAATAGTCACCAAGACGCCTTGACTCGGCTTCCACGTAACCCTGCCACCGGGCACGTGTTTGGAAATGACACATCAGCTCCCAAAAGTCTCAGATATGTCGGACTGGCCGCCAAGATGGCCAACTCTTCACCCCGGAATAAACTCCTCATATGGAAGCTCCCCAAAGGCAAACCCGACTTCAGACATCTCATGAAGAGCTAAACCTAGCTCTCCGACGGTGTAAAGAACGCATAAGTCTCCTTATACTTCTAGCATAGCAAAAGTTATAAGAACTCAGACGATACCATACCGCACACCAAGACCGGATCACCAAGCCGAAAGAGTCAATAAGTCTTGTAGCTCATCCATGACGAATTTACAAGACGAGTCCACCACATCCCATCTGGAATATACCCATCCCGCCCTCAAGTCTTGAGCAGAAACTCCCCTTCACAGCCTATGAATCGACGAACAAAAATGCCGGGCGAGGGTACCTCGCCACTGGATACTCTCGACCGACCAAGCCGGCCTTAAAGCCGCCACTAATCGATGACCCACAACGATATCACACTTGATGGGTCAACATCCCAAGCTTACACCCCACTTTGGTTGTTGACAAGATCCCAATCCATATGCCTCGATAGAGGCACAATCAGATAAGAGAGTGGATACATGCGCCCATGTTGGGAAGAAAGAGGAGTCGATCACCAACTTTAGCAAAGATCTTGTAATCCCCGCCGTAAAAGATTTTGACATCAAGTGCCACGGGTCTCCAAAGAGAAAAGCTGCTTTTGAGAGGCCCTGCCTCGATTTTGAGATCCGCGGACAATGGCCCCGACTCGGTGAACTAGCCTCGCTGACAAACTTTAGTCGATCTTCATCTTTATCTTGAACAATGGGGAGCTTTTACAGACGGTTAACCTCGTGATCTTCACCTCCTCCATGGCCAAATGGCGTGAGAGAGGATCACTTGAGTAGCGACCGCATACGAGAATGAAAATCAGTTAATACGGAGGAAAATAAACGCGAGGTTAATAAGGTCAAACCCTAGATGCAGGGTTACCCCGCTTTTAAGTACAAAACGCGAGGCCAACTTCGCGATTCCAACGCCAAAACGCTAGCACCGCCCGCTTCATTGTCAAAACGCTGGTGTCAACCCGGTTAATTGCCAAAACGCGTATCAATCCCGCTTTATTGCCAAAACGCGTGTCAACTCCGCTTTATCCAAAACGCGGATATCGATCCCGCTCCATTTCCAAACGCTGAAGCCAGCCATCGCTTCCGCTGCTTCACACGAAGAGGAAAACTTGACGGCAAGTTATGGCCAAAAGTCAAAACTTACCACCGATCAAGGGGTGTGGCGAGGTCAGGCTCGGATCGAGGCACCGCCTGGACCCAAATACGGCGCGTGCTCGAGGAACCCGGAGCGGTCTTGGACTTGACGCTGACCTCTTGGGAGACATTCGCCGAAGAAGTTGAAAAAGCTTGTGAAACGGCTCGGAGATAGGAAAAATCACGGAGAAATAAGGAAGATGATTTCCTGACAAGAAGTCTCTAAGACTTTTGATTTGACTCGGGGTCTATTTATAAGGTCACAAATTCTATCAAATCTCCACGAGATTTTAGGCAAAGAATCACCAACGAGATCTCCGTTTTAACCAAGTCGGTTCAGCCTTCGCTCGTCGTATTTAAGACGACTCCAAATGCTCTAGTTCAAGCTAGCTTGACTTCAACGTCGTCGAAAGCAACAAAACGCTGACCTTATCACCGCTTAAAATCAAAACGCGGGGATCCCACATTTCAAGAGGATTTTACCGCTTCAAGCTTCAAGCAAAAGCGTAACACAACTTCAACGATGATAAAACGAAGAGCAATACCTCCTCAAAATCAAACAGGAGAAGTCCAAAGTATTCCAAAAGCTCATCCCAACCAACCGCAAGCTTTCAAAACTTGGAGGGGGTTCTCAGAGGGTCGCCAAAATTTTATTACCGATAAGCCACGATCCATCGAGATATCGCCGAACGAAGTCGTCAGCCAAGGCTTCGAGGAAACAGATTAGAATTACAAACACAAGAATAAGATTCAACCAAGAGGTTTAGCACCGCCCAAGCCCTAAAACGCTGAGCGTTCACCGGCCCAAGCTCTAAAACGCGGAGCTCACCGGCCCAAGCTCTAAAATGCGGAGCTCTCACCAGGCCCAAGCTCTAAACGCGGAGCTCTACCGTTTAAGCTCTAAAACGCTGAGCGTTCAAATCGATCCAAGCTCTAAACGCGGAGCTCTCACCGGCCCAAGCTCTAAAATGCGGAGCTCTCACCGCCTAAGTTTCTAAAACGGAGCTGCTCACCGCGATCCAAGCTCTAAACGCTGAGCTCTACCGGCCCAAGCTCTAAACGCTGGAGCTCACAAGGTTTAAGCTCTAAAACGCGAGCGCTCACGCGGCCCAAACTCTAAAACGCGGTGTTTCTCGGCCACGTTTGCTCTAAACGCGGAGCTGCTCACCGCGGCCCAAACTCTAAAACGTGTTTCTCACCGCTTGCTCTAAAACGCTGGAGCGCTCACCGCTGGCCCAAGCTCTAAACTGAGTTTCATCAGCGTCCAAGCTCTAAACGCTGAGCTTTCCGCGGCCCAAGCTCTAAACGCGAGATCTCACCGGCCCAAGCTCAAAACACGGAGCTTTTAGCCGTTTAAACCCAAGACGCGAGCGCCATGATCATGCTCGAACGGGATCTCAATCCTCGCCAGACGCTGAGGGTCATCTAAAAACGCTGGTCTTTCGCTTCTTCTCTCGAACACGATTTAAACGGTTCCAAAACCGCTTTCCACGATTTGAGGGCCACGAATCCTCATTCTAAGGGTCAGTTACACCCTAAAACACCTATAAAGGGAGAGAAAGATCTTTAAAGGAGGATCGAAGGAAGAGGATTTGGAGAGAGCTAATTGTGTGCAAGGAGATTGAGAGTTGAGCACTTGAGGAGTGAATCGATTTGAGAGAGAGTTTGAGCTGCTTTTACCATCGCCTTTCTTCAATTTGGCTTGGTTTTCAAACTGCAGAGTTACAAAACCCGCTTCGGGTTATCAAACTCGCTAGAGTTAGAAATTTGCTTTATGAAGTTCTTAAACTTGCCTTGCAACCTCTTTCAACGCGGATTCCACGAGCAAGACGGTCGGATCGTCCACGGATACAAGGATCAAGCTCCTATCGCCACCGTGAAGAACCCAGCTTTAAACAAAGGAAGGATCTCCGCTGACCCTTCCTTCTTTGTAAATCGCAACCGACGAGGACTTTGTAATTTTTTTCATCTAAGTCGGCTTAGAGAGAGATTGCATTTGAGAGAGTTGTATTTATTCTTTCTTTAAAATCAATTAGAAAGGATAACATTTGTTTTACAGCTTTAATTTTCCTCGCTAACATGTGCCAATTGATGAGTCGAAATAACTACAAATGAAAAAATTGTGGGATATCACTCAATAAATCATGATATTTTGACTCAAAGAAAGTTATTTGCCAATGCTTAGAAAGGACTACAAATGACAAAAATAGTGTTTATAGCGGATAAAATCAGAATTTTGAAATTCGCAAAATTATTTGCCAATGGGTAGAAATGAAGGAAAATGACTAAAAATGGCATTGAATTATTAATTTTAGCTCATGAAATCGTGAATCTTGGACTCTACTAAATTATTTGTCGATAGGTAGAAACAATTAAAATGGCCAAAATTGTGATTATAACTCATAAAATTATGAATGTTGGAATTCATGAAATTATTTGCCAATAGGTCGAAATAAATAAAATGACTAAAAATCATGGGTAATATCTCATAAAATCATGAATTTTGGCATTCATAAAATTATTTGCCAATGGTTTAGAACAACTAAAAATGGCTTAAAATGTGGATTATAGCCTATGAGATCTTGAATTTTGAACACCTCAAAATTATTTATAAATGGGTCAAATGAATAAAATGACCAAACATTTTTGCTAATAGATCATGAAATCATGAATTTTTCCTCCACGAAATTATTTGCCAACAAGTCGAACAACTAAAATGACCAAAATAAGTTGGTTATAGCTCATGAAATTGTGAATTTTGAAGTCCACAAAATTATTTGCCAATGGGTCAAAAAAATAAAATGGCCAAAAATTATGGATAATAAGTTATGAAACTATGAATTTTGGACTCTATGAAATTATTTCACAATAGGCCAAAATAACTAAAATGGCAAAAGAATCATAGATGTAGCTCATGAAAATTATTTGCCAATCGGTCCAAACGATGAAAAATTGCCAACTATCGGGTTATTGCTCTTAAAATCATAAATTTTAGACTCTATGAATTTATGTACCATTGAGTCAAAATGCCTACATATCGCCAAAATCGGGTTATATAGGCATGAAATCGTGAATTTTGGACTCGCAAAATTATTTGCCAATAGGTAGAAACGACTGAAAATGACTAAAAATGACCAAAAATTATTGGTTTTAGCTCATGAAATCATGAAAATTGGACTATGCAAAATTATTTGTTAATGGGTAGAAATGACTAAAAACAATTGAAAATCATGATTCTCATGGAATCTTAAATTTTGGAATCCCTGAAATTATTTTGCAATGGATCGAAATGAATAAAAATGACAAAATCATGGGTTATAGGTCATCACATAATGAATTTTGGCTTTTGTGAAATTATTGGCCGATGGGTCAAAAAGACTAAAAATGGCAAAATTCAAGGGTGACAAATTTAATGAAATCGAATTTTGGATTTCAGAAATTATTTACCAATGGGTCTAAGTGAATAAAAATAGCCAAAAATTATGGGTAAGCTCATGAAATTGTGAATTTTGGACTCCACAAAATTAATTTATAATGGGTCAAAACAACTAAAAATGACCTAAAATCATGGGATATACCTTATGAAATCATAAATTTGGCCTACACGAAATTATTTATCAATGGGTATAAACAAGAAAAAATGGCCAAAATATGGGGTTTCTTTGAATCATGAATTTTAGACTCTGCAAAATTGTGTGCCAATAGGTCGAAATGACTAAAAATGACCAAATATCGTGGGTTATAGCTCATGGTATCAGGAATTTTGGCCTTCGCGAAATTATCTACCAATTGTTCCAAATAAAAAAAATGGCCAAAATCATGGCTACAACTCATGAAATCATGAATTTTTAACTCTACGAAATTATGTGCCAATGGGTTGAAATGACTACAAATGGCCAAAAACCATGGGTTATACCTCATTAAATCGAGAATTTTGGACATCACGAAATTATTTACTAATTCATGAAAAGGACTAAACATAACTAAAATTGGCAAAACATTATGGATTATAGCCCATGAAATCATGAACTTTTTTCTCTATAAAATTATTTGACAAGGATCAAAATGACTAAAAATGCTAAAAAATCATGGGATATAGCTCATAGAATCGTTAATTTTGGACTTTACGAAATTATTTGTCAAATAGTCGAAATAACTAATAATGGCCGAAAATTATGGATTAAGGCTCATAAAATCGTGAATTTTGGACTCCATAAAATTATTTGCCAATGGGTAGAATGACTAAAATCAATCTAAAATAGCCAAAACTATTGGTTTTGGCTCATGAAATCGTGAATATTGGACTCACAAAGTTATTTGTCGATGGGTCAAATGACTAAATGGCGAAATTGTGGTTATAGCTCATGAAATCGTGAATTTTACACACTAATTATTTATTAATGGGACAAACTGAATAAAAGGAATAAAAATCATGGATTATAGCTCATAAAATCATGAATTTTAGCCTCCAAGAAATTATTTTATAATGTTAAAGTGCCTAAAATAGCTAAAACATAGGTTCTAGCTCATAAGATCATGAATTTTGGACCCCTCAAAATTATTTGCTCAAGGACCTGAAACAAAAAGGCTAAATATCATAGGTAACAGCTCATCAAATTATGAATTTTAGACTCCATAAAATTATTTACCAATAGGTCCAAACAATAAACAAATGCCTAAAAATCATGGGTTATAGTCTCGAAATCTTGAACTTTGACCTCCGTGAAATTATTTGCCAATGGGTCGAAATGAATAAAAATGGCCAAACACCATCACTTCTTTATCAGATGATAGAAATGATGAATGTTCTTTCACCTTTTTTGTTCTAATTCAGTTCAAAAAAATCTCCTTTGGCAGATCTCAATCTCAAAAAACCCCTAAATATTTTATCTCCATGACATCACTCAAGTAGCTCCAACCCATATCCATATGCACCCTCTTGCCTTATTATATTCAAAAGGAGAACGAGCTTTTCATCTCAAGTACCATCTTATCTCGTGAATATTTTACTCAAGAGAGTTGTTTAAGCGAAGCAACCATTTTTTCTCTACTTGAATTTTTTAATCTTCCTATGTGAAGCCTTTCCATGAAGACTTTTTATATTCAAGATTGTCTCTATCTCTAGGAGATATGTTTATAATCACCGCTTCATAGCTTCATGACAATGAGTTTATTCTAGCCTACTCAAACCATCACCATCCATGTTATCATGCTCCCCTTTATTTTAAATTCCAACCACAATTCACTTTTTCCCTTCTAGAAATTGTCTCCAACCATTGATCCTTAGGCTATAAATGTTCTAACACCTTTATCATTCATTTATTCTAACCACCTCACATTTCATGAGTTATTGCAATCAAATTTCTCATATTCAATATACTGCTCTCGATCAAAATCCTTAAGTGCCACTAAATCATCCTACTTTAACATTAGTAAGCTATTAGAGCCTCAAGGTGTAAAATCAAGGGTGCTTGTTGTTGTATGAGTGAATACTTATTCTTAACTCTTGTATTGAGAGAATCCTTAATAACTACTTTGTAACGAGTGAACTCTTCAGGTGAAGAGTGAGAAGCTACCAACTTGAGGTTTTCAAGTGTGGTAGGAAGGTGTATTATAATCCAGAAACTTCTAGAAGAAGTTCAAGTATAGTGGATTTGTCAAATCCTAGTTGAGGAGCTAGGTAGGTGGACGTAGCTCAGTTGAAGGAAGAACCACCTTGTACATCTTATGCAAGTTGTGTGTTGTGATTTCTCTTTCACATAAGTTCCCTATATCTTCTCTTCACATTTCAGAGAACTATCTCTCTATAAATTCTCCTTTACACAATATAGACATTTGTTGAAACTTCCCTGTCTTTACAAGAGAAGTTCCCATTGAGATCATTGGACATTCCCTTGATCTTCCCCTAATCTACTCCAGCCATCACACTCTCTAAAGTTTCTTCAATCTTTGTAAACCTTTTCGTTCCTTCTCAAAAATCAATAAAAATATCTAAATACCCTATTCAGCCTCTCCCCCTTTACGGTTCTTACAATCGTGAGTTATAGCTCATGAAATCGTGAATTTCCGACTCTGCAATATTATTTGCCACTAAGTCGAAATGACTAAAGACGACCAAAAATTATGGGTTATAGCTCATGAAATGTGAATTTTGGACTCTGTAAAATTATTTATAAATTGGTGGAAATAACTAAAAATGGTCAAAAATTATGGATTATAGCTTATAAAATCGTAAATTTTGGACTCTACAAAACTGTTTGCCAATGGCTAGATGACTAAAAATAGCTTAAAAACATAGATCATAGCTCAGGAAGTCGTAAATTTTTTTACTCCTCAAAATTATTTTCTACTGGGACAGAATGACTAAAAATAATAAAAAATTATGGGTTATAACTTATAAAATTGTGAAAATTATTTACCAACAGATTAAAATGAATAAAAAATAGCTAAACATCATGGGTAATAGCTCATGAAATTATGAATGTTTTACTCTATAAAATTATTCGACAATAGGTCGAAATAACTAAGAACGACCAAAAATCATGGATTATAGCTCATTAAATCATGAATTTGGGACTCCACGAAATTATTTGCCAATTGGTTGAAATGACTAAAAATGGTAAAAAACTGTGGGTTATGGCACATAAGATCGTGATTTTTTGACTCCATAAAATTATATGACAATGGATCAAAACGAATAAAAATAGCCAAAAATTGAAGGTCATAGGTCATAAAATCATGAATTTTGGCCTCTGTTTATTTACCAATCGACCTGAAAGACTAAAATGGTCTAAATAAGGAGGTTGTAGCTCATGAAATCATGAATTTTGGACTCCTTAAATATATTTGGCAACGGGTTGAAATGAATAAAAATAATCAAAAATCATGGATAATAGGTCATGAAATCGTGAATTTTAGAATCCACAAAATTCTTTTGCAATGGGCTAAAATGACTAAAAATGGTTTAAAATCATAGAAAATAGCTCATAAAATCGTGAAGCTACCTCTACAAAATTTTCTGCCGATTGGCCCAAAAAACAAAATATGGCCAAAAATCATAGATTAAAACTCATGAAGTCATTTTAATTGAACTCTACAAAATTCCTCTTCTTGGCTTTTTTTCTCTAGTTAGAGGAACGAGAGGAATCAAGAAAGTGGCAGCGACGTCTTCACCTCTTTTTTTCGCCGTTTTCCCTTCTTTTTTTTTGCTTGGGAATTTTTTTGGTTTGCGGAACTTCGGTTTGGGGGCTGGGAAAAATTTCGGTCTTCTGATCTGATTGCTAGGAATTTCTCCTCTTTTATAAAGGATATGAGGAGGTCCCAATTTATCAGGTAATTTATGATTTTTAGATGGTAGCTTCTTTAATCAGATTTCCCCTTTTCTCTATTTCTTATTCTCTTGGATTCCATTAGATTTTTTCTTTTCTATGTATTTAGAGTATTAAGGATCTGTAATCCCCTTGCTATATTGAGTTGCCAATCATTTCAATTTTCCTTATTTATTTCTTTCTCTTGATTATATTGGATAGTAAATAAGAGAGAGTGATGGAAAATAGTTGAAGATTTTGATTTCAATTTTCCTTTTATTATGTGAAATATGCAATTCTCACGTTTGATTCATGGGCCAAGACTTGTGGGCGTAGCGGGAAGTTCGTTTCTTGTTTATTTGGTCTTTAACACTCTCGACATCAAGTGACCATAATTTTCTACTAATATCATTATTAAGCGTCATGACCGCCCTAGCAAGTAGATCCGAGCTCGTAAGATACAAGCCGAAAGCCCATATCCTCGTTTGACTTCAGAAAACCAACTTCAACACCAGGTACCCTTCCCCCCAGGCTAAGACAAGCTACCTTCTCGCTAGGCTAGAGACCAAGTTCCCTTCCGCCCGAGCGAGCAACCAGCCGCCGGGGCTCGAGACTAGGTACCCTCCCCTAGCGG
>CM022704.1:60445240-60612740 GCA_012295165.1 Asparagus setaceus
CTCAATGTCCAAGCGCACCAAAGATTATGTGGTACATTTCTGCCCCATATAAAGTAACAAATACAAAGAGAAGTGCAAATATCCAGTATCTAAGTGGAAGGGAAACTGAATTTATGCAGATTGCAGACTGTACATGATCCTGAAGAATGAGAGAGCTATGCGGCTGTGAAGTTCGTGTAGGAAATGTCACAAACCTTTTATATTTTTTTATATTATTGAACTGCCAATCTCTGAAGATGATCGAGGAACACATGGAAGCTAACATCATCAGTGAAAATGATATCTCCTCCAGGTGGAGGATAGTCAGAGTTGTAAGTAACTGAAGGGTTCAATTTCGCCAGAAGAAAACGCGCCTGGTCACAGATTTCAGATATAAAACGGTTAATGAATAATAAAAGATAATTTGACAGATTTTAAGATACAACTAAAATAACCAAGTACATAGTATGATAACTGTTTCATGCTGGCAATTAATCACAGAGGAAGAAAAGTGTAGAACTAAAATAAATATAGATTCATTTTATAGGAATCAACAAATAAAATAATAAGAAAAATATGCTGACATCATCAATGAACTGCTAAAATCTCTTGCCAGTAAGACCATAAAAATATGTGTTGAGTACCTCACTGGTCATGCAGGTCAAAAGTTCATGCAATCAAGCACCAAACCGTAAAATTCCTATATCATCAAAGAGTCTTTATGAAGAAGGTGATGAGATTTTCTGGTGCTAATTAGAAACCATATTTCAAGAAAGATTCGCCATGGGTAGCCATGCACTCCATCTTGATCAAAAAATTTTAAAATTTATGTCAAGAGATGAATTAGTTTTAGAGCTTCCTTATCCCAGCATGAAAGTGATCCTGCTCTGTATGCCCATAATGCAATCTTTAAGATTGTCCATTTTTCATCAATGTTTGATGTACAGGAAAGAAGTTCTATATCCTTATGATTTTGTTCACATGGATCTTTGATGTGCAGCAAAATGATCTATACAGATTATTTGATCTATTGACCTTTTCTAATTGATGTCCAGATAAGTAATTTCCACTGATCGCTATTGTTGTTCTCCAAAAGCAATGGCCTGGTGGTGATTCATGTGATGGAGCCCTGACTTGAAATGAAACATCTTGCATCATCCATGCAATAGTTCTTACTGAATTACGTGTCCAGTATATGGAGCAAGACTGTAGTTATGAAAGCTACTTGGAAGAAATGATCATACTTGTGATGAAATTTTCTCCTGATAGATGACCAGGTTTCAAATTCATGGGTTGGCAATTGTGTGGTCATACCTCAAAACCCATAAAGCCGATTTAGCTAGAAAATTTAAGCTGGGGAAGCATATATGATCGGAAGTAGGTTGGATAGGGCAAATACTAAACTTCGTATGCTACCAGGAAGAAAGCCCACTAAATTTTCCAAGAGAGTATGTGAAAATCTTTAATATAGCAACCATCAACCAGAGCATTCATCTCCAAGGCACAACACAAGGTAACAAACCGAAGGGAATCAGATGCTTAAATATTTGTATGCAGAAATGTATCGGTCACCTTAGATCCCCTATAAAACTTTTCAACTAATAACACTAACAAAATACTCTTCATGTCATTACAACATATGTAATCTACATTATGCAATCAGGAAATCAAATCACAGAGCTTGCTAAGTCAGCAATTACATATAGGATCAAACATATGTAAAGCCTACAATATAAAGTGATGATACAGGATAAAACATACATAAAGCCCACATTAATCAGAGTACACAAAAAGTTAGTACATTAAGAAAACAATTCTAAATGTTCACCATAAGGATATGTGTTTAGTAAAAGATACTACACTAAAAAGTTTATGAAAAGTACCATCTGGGGTAGTAAAAAGATTCTTACGGAGCACAGGAAAAAATTACCTGAGAACCATATTGATCACAAATGACTAAACGAGGAACCGGAAATCGTTCCTTAATTATGACATCAGCGTCATCTCTAGGGGCTTGCAGCAACTGAGCGAAAGTCTGCAAGAATATATTATTTTGATAAATATGAAATATGCAAACTGTTCCTGTTAATAAGGGAAGATACTCGTTTAAGAGAGATAAAGAAAACACAAAGAACAGCAGACAGATGTATAATAGAGTAATGACAAAGTCCAGATTCATCTAAGGAAAGAACTTTGTGTGGGCTAGAAACCAATTCAAATCATGTTTCCACAAATAAAAAATAATAATCTGAACAGTTATTAAGAAACTATGTTAAGCAGAGCGCATTCCGCAACAGAATATCAACAGGAAAAACAAAACAGTAAGTGTTGAGTCAAATATTATCATCTCCTAATTAGACTTGGTGTTGTGCATAACAATCTCACTTCCGTTTTGTGATTAAAACAGTCACCTACAAGAATGCCACATGAAGACATATACATGTCAAACATCTCCAACATTGCAGATTTCAAGACATAAGAAAGAGGGTGTTTGCTGGTGTATCTGTGCATGTCCGCAACAATGATGAATGCTAATCATATTTATACGTATAAAGTTATATAAGTGGTCAGGTGCCATATATACTACACGCATATCAGACATTCTGACAAGTATAGACCTGCCCGAAGAATCTCATTTAACAAAAAAGGTTTTGAACTTTTAAAAGCACACGGCATAAAGAACTCAAGCAGAATACAATCAAAATAACCACCATGATGTCTCTAATAAAGAGCAAATCAACGATCCTGTTTTGGTTATTTACATTTCAGAAGGCTATTTAAGTGTATTCTGATAATAAAGGCAAAAAATAACATTTGCTGTCATCTCAAGTTTTAAGCTCACATATTTACCAATTTGGCTTCCACATGCTAACTACTCATTATTAATTTCTCTTAGAATTCATGCCATGTCCAGCATGCACTAAAAAAGTCATGCAAGAAGAAGTCTGAAATTCAGAGACAAACAAACTACCAATGGTTGAAAGAAAGATTAAAATTAATGGAAAATAGTGGACAGTGGAATCTATATCACTTTGCAAGCAACACTCTGGAGTGATGCAAACAACTACCTGGTGCTCAGCTTCATTTTGATAGCCATGGTTTCTCCATTGTGCAATTGTTAATCCATGAAAAACAACTACAGTAAAATAAGAATCCAAAAGCAGTATCCTATCAGCAGCAATTGCAGTAACATCCAGAAGAGCTGGCTCCGGCACTGACTGTAAGGAATAGGATATGAGTAAAGGTTGGATCATCACGACTGAGTTAGCCACATTCTCTCTGTTCAGCATCATTCTATAATAGGCAGTCTCATCTGGACTGTTATTAAAAACCTGCTGCAATAGGATTAAACTGAGTAAAGAAGAAAATGAAACTAACATCAGGAAGTACATAGCATGAAAAGAGTACAGTACAGCTGCCATCTGAAAACTTGCAGAATATAAAATATAATACCTGGACAAACTGAGATCGCCTAAGATGGAAAATGAATTGAGGAAATATAGAAAGCCGAGGTGATAAGCTGAATGAAGATGGGTTGTCTTTCTGATAGTCTCCAAATTTAGAACATACTCGAATCAACGACCGATCAAGCCATCTAATTGGGTCAAAATCAGCCTGCATAAACCATCCAGTAAAGATGGACATACAAAGAGATGGACACGTCACAGAATACACTTAAAAGATGTGTCATCTCCGAGTAAGGGCTCCTTCCATTTTCTTCTAGGATAACGCTCATGAGAGCAATTAAAGACTTGCATTGTGATGGCATCCTTTCTCTTAGACCGATAATTAGATCCTTTTCTAATCCTATACCTAATGAATAGTGCATAAGCGCTATTATAATAATTTATTGCTTCCTCCAAACTTTTGAACATCATATCTATCTTCGGCTTCATCAACACATGTTATTTGATTTAAGTTTTCTTCCAAATGTTCATCTTCATGTCGCTGATTCTCTTGCATCGCCTCTTCTATTTCTTTATTTGCATGAAAAAGATCACGTTCTACATGTTCCCCTAATCCTGCCATGAGACAACTTGTAACCACAATGGAAAGATTGCTTCATAGATGGAGAAAATTCTAATACAAGGTAAATTGAGCTAAAAATAAAAAAATAAAAAAAATAAAAGCAACAAGTGGAAGGGAAAAACTATATTATAATAACTACTAACACACATCTACTAACAAACTGAAACGAAAAAGTCTAGAATTTGCAGAGAAATAGTGGTTATAGAATATTTAACCAAAATAAAAAGCAACAGAATAAAGAAACTAAATATTGTTTGACAAATAATTAAAAAAAAACTATTGTTAAAGATTTAGTAGGTATGCTTTGTTGTGCATGAAAGTCTGTAAATTGCACCATAGGTGCCCAGATGCAACATAGGTAACTTACACCATAGTTCATTTCATCAATGAAGTTGCTTAACAAATTGAAAACATAGCTAGGTTTAGACTTCTCTTTGTTGGTGCAAAACATATAGGATTAATTTTTCACAAAAGAGATTGTTCACAGCTGAGCATTGAGCAACATGTGCAATAATATTCTAAACATGTGCAAACTTTGTCTAGGGTTTAACAATCAAATTAGAAAATATGATTAGTATTTTGATTCATACCTGATCAATTTCTTTGATTCATACCTGATCAATTTCGAAATTTTCTTCTCTTCGATTCATCTCTGCTCTTGAACAGAATGCTACATGAGAATCGGAGAGAAGTGTTTGCTGGAGTCGGAGAACAATTTGTTGAAGTCGGAAAAAGAAGCGCGAAAAGAATTTATGATGGTAAATGAAAAAGATAATTTTAAATGTTAATTATGATGGTAAATGAAAAAGAAGAAGCAAGAAAAGAATTTAATTGTTAACATTGCAACTGTAAATAAAACAGAAAATCAATGTCATAGGAACATTTACAGCCCAAGTTCACACTCATTTTTGGCAGAGGTGCCACCTCAATCTTTCTTTTTTAGTGAAAAACAAATAAGTCCAAAAACAACATGAGCATTATCAATGCAAAATTTTAAGGAAAAAAGGGAGAAAAAGATAAGCAAACCAAAATCCTCTAGGCTGCGTTTGGGAACTAAAATTTGGATTTGGAATGTTAATTTAAAATCAAAGGATTTTAAATCTAGGATTTGAAATCCATGATTTGATAGAATCTTTTGTTTGGATGTCTTTACTAACTGCAAGGATTTGAAATCAAAGATTTGAAATATAGTGTTTGGATACACTTTATTATACATGAATTTGGATTCAGAATTGGTGTTTTAAGAAAATTTATGCTTTCTCTTAACTCCTCAATCTTTATGCGGATATTAAGGTTTATGTTGAGGTAAAAGTTAGGATAAATTTCACAAAACCCCCCCAAAAGCTTGGCCCATTTGAGATAAACCTTGAAAAGTTTGGAAATGTCACTTTACCCTTGAAATTATTGCATATTTTTAAATCTATTTTTCGATAAGCACCAACATTTGAGGGGTTATTTGAAAATTTTTGAAGGTTAAGTGACATTTTCAAACTTTTTGGGGTTTTCTCGCTATAGACCAAATTTCTTGGGTTTCTTATTGTAAAAGTCTATAAAAATAGAGAAATAAGACTATGAAACAAATCTCTAAATGGTTCTCAAAACAATTTATGATATATACACATAGTTAACATATCTGAATACCGTACTATTTAGCCCAAGCCTTTTCAAAAGGAAGAAAAACCTATCATGCACAAAATAAAATTTTCAAAAGTGATTCAAAACAAAAATTGATCACTTGATAGCAATTATAAATACTCATGCAAACATCTCATCCTTCATGAACCGATCTGAGAGAATACAAATAATAATAATGATGTCCAAAATATTCATTATTATAGCATTTTTCATGATTTCATCCCCTACCATATTGACCTTCAATCTCCAAAATAACAAGAGTACTACTTCAATAACTAGCCATGATAGAAGACTTGTGACACAAAATAATTAGTACTTTGTGATCTAGACAACACATATATACCATGCATGAAGACAACCTCGATACTTTCTTCCCTCGGTGGCTCTTGCTTTGGCACTGAGGTTTCTCTCTCTGGCGTTGCTCTCGAACAATTTCAGTAAATTCATAGCTTTCTCCTTCCCTCTTGTTGTTACATTCATCATTAAGGATACCAATCTTTGGTATCACACCTTGAAGCACCATGTGGCTGCGGTTGTCATCAGCGATGCATAGAACAAATAGGCACTCTACCGCTGCTCTTGCTCGGGTGGTTCACCGTTGTCCAAGACCATTGCCGGTGAGCTAATGAACCACAGGGTTGCTATCATCTTTCTCTTTGCATCGGGGTTCAAGACTAAGTTAGTGAAGACAATGAGAAATTTCTCGGGCCGCGTCGCGACCGACAAGTAGAAATGAAGCGACCTATGATGTCGGCATGAAGGAGAAAGGGATGTTTGATGGGTGGGTGGAGAGATTGAAGAGAGCATAGAGAGCATCGTGCTTGCGGGGCAGTTAGGGGCTCTTAGGGTGAAGGAGGCGGACAAGGAAGGGCACAGCGTCACTTGATCCAATAATGGGTTTAGCATCATCAAAGCGAGAAAAGTTTAGGTAGAGTCACGGCAAATTCACACGTTATGGAGTTTGAGATCATTTTCTCCAGTAGGGAAATTACTCCGGCTGATAATAGCAGTGCTTTGTTCCTGGCATTACGGAAAAGAAATGTGAACATTAGAGAAGATTTCTACGAACAGATAATCTTCTTCAATTTAAAATAGTAAAGGGAATACCGAAGATGAACAAGTAATAATATCCAATTCTAGCATCCACGGATACTTAATCTTCCAAATAGACGCATAGAAAAACACCTGGCCGAATCGAAAGAGGGAGGGGGAGAAAATCTAATACAAATCTAACTGAAGTTTGTCACTGGAACACGAATTGTTATCAGATCAGTCGTCGCCACCATCACCATCATCGACACTTGCCAGGGTCGTTTTAGCCGAAGCCGCAAAGCCAAGATCTACTTTCAGAGAATTTATAGTGTTTTCCATATCATGCAGATAGCTTTTCATATCATTGTCCATATCATGCAATGAATCGGGAACCATTAAATTTAGTGGTCGGTTCATCTTTGTTAGCGACCTTGATTACAAACAAATGAAGCTGTCAACAAACAGATCATTGTAAGCAAGTTTATAAACCACTGGCAATAAATGAGAGTATGTCCTCAATATAGGGATGCAGTCTCATCGGGAATATATCAGCTTGGGCTTTCAAGTCTGAACACTGACCATCTAAGCGGAAAATCTATACTTAAGGCACATATTTTTTAAAGCGCCTAAGATCAAAGGTCGGAAATAAATCGATGGTCACAAAATAAATAGTTTTCAAGTAATCATCATAAAGCATGCATTTCCTAGAGTTTAGTTATTTGAATCCAACTACAACCGTATCCTAAAAACTAATAAGAAATCTCTTGATGATATCAATACCATTTGGTGTAGTTTAGTCCACATTTTCATTTGAGTCTAGAAAAAGTTGATTTCGATGCCAAGTTTTAAAGCGACTTGATGGAATAATGACCTCTGAGTTTAACACATTGCAATCATGGGCTTCCCCAAAAAATAATAGATGGCCTATTTGTTATTCTTTTGAGAGAACAAGAACATCAAATATTAATAAAGCGAGAAGGAAGATTTTTAAGTGGCAAAATAGTAAAGGTCAATAGGAGGAATGATCAAATCTTACATTGATCCTAACTTGAAATTATTGAAGTGGACAGCATTTTTAATTTGTAAAAATATATATATATGAAATTAGAAGCTAGATTTCATCAAAGAAAGCTTATGGTACATTACACAAGAGCCCGACCAAGTAAAGTTTCTTTGCATTCGAGCAATCTTTGAAGGAGTTTCTTTGTCAAGAGCTACGTGCTTGGCGAGTGCTTGTATCCCGGACTTGCTTCTTGGCCTACAAGCTTCTAAAGCGGAAATATCTCCAATATTCTACAAACAATAGTAGCAAGTTGCTTGCACATGCCAACATGCAAGCTGCATTATAAACAATCACCACATTTTAGAAACTAGTCCTTGAGGAAAATTTTGGATTTAAAATTCCAACTTTACGTAAAATCACGGGTAATTTGGCAAAACCATGCCTAAATTAAGAATTCAGAAATTATCATCGTGAAATAACTAGGTCTAAATAAAAATATCCTAGAAATTACGATCTTGAGTTTAATCTGATCATGCCAATCACAAGTATGAGATTTCAAAGCCATCCCTAACATTTAAAACATGGGTGGATTGCATTTATCCTTCTCAATATTTTTATTAGAATTTACAATATTGGATATATACCATCTGACAAGTCAAATCAAGTATGAGATTTCAAAGCCATCCCAACATTTAACAAGAATTGCAACAACAATTGGAAATAATAATAATAATAATAATGCATTCAATCTAATTTTCATATGTGCGCAATAAAATGAATACCTTTGCATCACAAACTGCAAACAAATTCTCCTCAACCTCGGCAGCATCCATTTTATCAAATTTATTCATCTGATAGCAAAATATCAATATGATATCTATCGGTTCACAATTAACGAAAAATCAAGGGCAAAAAATATATAGAAATTAATAAATTACTTCCTACTACAATCGTAAGTGAAGAACCACACAAATGAATTAGAGAACAACACTCTCTTATTACATAGGATGATTTGGCTACCAGAATAAAAAAAAATAGATTTGGCTACTACAGTAAAAAACCAAAATCAGACTAAAATGAAAAGAAAAAAAAGGAATCCATCAAAATGGTTATACCTTTGAGATGAGGGAAGAACTCCTTGCTCAGCTAAGAATCCATCAAAATCACCAAACCCTAATACATATCCATATTGAAATCATCAAAAAATTAGAAATTTTTGGTAAAATAATGTTCTGATAACATAAACCACCATAAATGGAGGTCCTGCTAGCTCCGATCTAGGGTTTTAGCCGCGACGATCACGACCAAAACCCGAGCTCAGATCTAGGGTTTCAAATGGAGGGGGAAAGAGAGGAGAGAGGAGAGAGAGAGGAAGAGAGAGAGAGTGAAGGAGAGGAGGAGGAGATTACCTGCGATGGAGAGAGATCGAGATCGAGATTTTGAGGAGTCGGGATTTGAAATGAGCGTGAGTGGAAAAAAAAAGGGAGTCGCGATTTTGAGGGGTCGGGATTTTGAGGGTTGGGGATTTGGCAAATACCAACCCTTCAGCAGAAATTTGAAATACACAGTTTTGGGCTTTGAAATCCCTCTCTCTCAAATGACTTCATTTGAAATCATCGTTCAAACTAGAGCCCAAATACTAGATTTGAATTTGAAATACCCTGAATTTCAAATCCAAGGCCCAAATCAGAGTTCCCAAACGCAGCCCTAAAATATTTCGGAAATGGTTTCCCAATAACTAATGTAATGGTATAAGCAAAAATGAACCCGAAGTACAACTGTACAAAGTAGGAAATGTCACGAACCAAAAGTGAAGCTAATTGTGAGGATATATATAAGAAAAACCTCAAAAAAAAAAAAAAACACATTAATACGAAGTTAACAAATTTATCAGAGCATCACTTTGATTTGACACACGTATTTATTCTTTTACTTCTCATCATAAGTCCTAGCATATACATAGTCCATGATAGGAAACATAAAAAGTACCACACAAACTAAAGTTGATGCGCAAGTACTAGTGGATTTTGGGCTTTTCTTGTGGGAACATCGGTGACGGGATACCCGTCGGCGATGTATTCTGACGGCAAATGCCGTCGAGGATAATGGCGTTGGCAATCCCAAATCCCGTCGGCGATGTTAACATCGGTGACGGGATACCCGTCGGCGATGTTAACATCGGTGACGGGATACCCGTCAGCGATGTTTATCTATAAAATGCGTTTTACCCGTCATTTCTTGTAACCCTATTTTTTTACCGCCGCCGCCGCCATCTTCTCCGTCGAGCATAGCGTCATCGCTGACGGCATTTGTGACTTTCCTGACGGGAAACCCCGTCAAGAATGCTTACTTTTCCACTAGTGAGTGTAAAGCAGAAGTTGACTGAAGTTGAACTACTTCAATCATTGGTTTCTAATTTGTTTGAATTGAAAGCTCTACATCCTATCACTACGTAAATTAGGAAGCTTCCACATTAAGACCTAGTAATCCTAGGTTACAGCAAATATAATTAGGGAAGGTTTCCTAAATCAATCAGGATTCAGGGGGAAAAAACAGAAACAAATTTATGTCCGATTCCGAGTAGGATCAGTACTCAATACTAAACCCTACTCCTACATATATATACCTCGTTAAGTAATTGATTCATTCATACAAAAGAAACGTTGGTTAATTTCCTTTTCTTAATTATTTCTTCATCACCTCTCTCTTCTCTTCATCTCTCCATCAATCTCTTCAGCCTCTAATTAATCAATCAAGAAATCGATCAATGGCGATGCTATTCTCGTCGTACCCAGGTGTCAAGTTTGCGCCCACCGACAAAGAAGTGGTCACCCACTACCTGGCCAACATCCTCAAAGGAATCCCAGTCCGTTACGGCGGCCTCTTCAAAAAACTCAACATCTACGCTAAGGAGCCCTGGAATCTCCCGAGTACGTACTAATTTTCTTAATTCTTGATTAATTAACGATTAATTATATACTAATTACGTTTTTGTTTAAATGTTGCAGATGGGTTCGATTACGCCGTTGACAGCGAGACTTACTACTTGACGCGGAGGATCCGGAAGTTCAACGGCAAGGGTAAGAGGGTGGCTCGCAGGGCGGGAGCCGGGACATGGAAGATGACTGGACCGGAGAGGCACGTCACGGTTAAGGATCAAGTTACCGGCAAGCGTCGAGTGGTGGGTCACGTGACTCAGCTCTGCTACATTAGAGACGGTGAGAAAGTGTCCTCCAATTGGGTGATGGAGGAGTATAGGCTTGCTAATCATAACGCTCGTGATGATCAAGAGGTAAAATTGTACATTGTTTCTTGATTAATTTCTTTAATTAGTTCCTTGATTTTCTTGTTTTGTTTGTCACTAATTATGGATGTAAAAACTCATTCTGGGTGCAGTTTGAGGAGTGGGCTATTTGCAGAATCAAACTAAATGCTGTAACGGAGAAGAGGAACAAGAAAGATCAAAGAGCGAGTGATTCTTGAGTTATGATGCCGACCAAATCCTTAGTTATGATGTTTGTTGTGTTGGTTTTGTTAGGTTTAGAAAAATTGAGTCAGTACTGTTTATTTCTTTCCTTTTCTGGTAGCTTCTTGATTTTGTTTGATGTTGCTTGTCGAGTTTTTTTGCTATTGGTTATCGGAGTCTTTTGCTGTTGGTGATCGATACCCCGAATTCATCGATGATAGTGTAATGTGAAAGTTATGAGAAGATGAAAATATAAGTTTTTTGTTATTATTGCAATAAATATTCGCAGTTGTTTGTGTGGAAATTATTTCTTTGTGAATGAGAATTGTGTAGTGAGAAGATGAAAATATAAGTTTTTTGTTATTATTGCAATAAATATTCGCAGTTGTTTGTGTGGAAATTATTTCTTTGTGAATGAGAATTGTGTAGTTTTCTTTTGAAACTATTTATTATGTAGTTTCTATTGATTTGATAGTCGTGTGAATCCTGTAGTAGGGGTTGATCTGGATGGTACGTACAATGTAACTCTATCTGTGCATCACTATAACAATACTACTTAATTGGAAAAAAAATTGAGTGACAACCGGTGGGTAACTATAAAATACAATAACGAAAACTCAATCGCCAAGAAATGTTATATTACTTAGGGGTGGGGACTAGGCCGGGTTGGCCCATGAGTTAGCTCGCTCTGCTCGCTCTTGAGCCTGGCTCGACTCGGCTCAGTGCGAGATGGGCCCGACTCGGCCTGCTATAGTAGTAGGTCGCGGGACCGAGCTGGGTGCACCCAAAATTTAATTTTTCGTCATTTTTATTTATTTCAACCCATTGACAAATAATTTTGCGACATCAAAAATTTCTCATTTCATGAGCTATAACCCATGATTTTTATCCATTTTCATTCGTCCCGACCCACTAGCAAATAACTTTGCGGAGTCCAAAATTCACGATTTCATGAGCTATAACCTATAATTTGGTCCATTTTTGTTCATATTGAACCAAGGGAAAAAAAGTTTTGTGGAGGCAAAAGAACACAATTTTATTAGCGATAACGCATGATTTTTGACCAATTATTCATTTTGACCCATTGGCAAATAATTTCGTAAAATCAAAAATTCATGATTTCATTAGCTATTATCCATGATTGTAAGCCATCTTTATCAGTTTCATCCCATTGGCAAATTATTTCGAGTAGTCCAAAATTTACTATTTCATGAGCTATTACCCATGATTTTTTACCTTCTTTTTATTTCAACCCATGGGCAATAGTCTAAAATTCATGATTTTATTATTTATAACTCATGATTTTTGGTCATTTCATTTATTTTGACCCATTGATAAATAATTTTGTGGAATCCAAACTTCACGATTTCATGAGCTATACCCATAATTTTTAGACATTTTTATTCGTTTTGACCTATTCGCATATAATTCGTGTAGTCCAAAATTCACGATTTCATGAGCTATTGCACATGTTTTTTGGCTTTTTTTTATTGGATTTGATACATAGCAAATAATTTCGTAAAATCAAAATTCATGATTTCATTAGCTATAATCCATGATTGTAAGCCATCTTTATCAGTTTCAACCCATTGGCAAATAATTTTGCAGAGTCTAAAATTCATAATTTTATGAGCTATAACCCATAATTTTTGGCCATTTTTATTTATTTTGATCCATTGACAAATAATTTTGCGTAGTCCATTTCCAATTATAGATTATGAAATCGTGAATTTGGCTCATGAAATTGTGAATTTTTAGACTCTATAAAATCAATGGGTCAAAGTGACTAAAATGCCCAAAAATCATGGTTATAGCTTATGAAATCGTGAAGTTTTTACTCCTTTTTTGACAACGGGTCTAAATTAAAAAAAGGTATGAGCTATTGCTCATAAAGCCATGAATTTTTTACTCTGTGAAGTTTTTCCCCAATGGTTATAAAACCTAAAAATAACTAAGAGTCATAGATTAGTTGATGAAATCATAAATTTTAGACTCCGCAAATTATTATCCTATGGATAAATGGCCAAAAATTATCGGTTATAGCTCTAAAACCATGAACTTTGGTCTCTACAAAATTATTTACCAATGGGTCAGAACAATTAAAAATGGCCAAAAAATTGTGGGTTACAACTCATAAATTGTTAATTTCATACTTCACAGAATTATTTGCAATTGATTGAAACGAATAAAATGGCCCAAAATTATAGGTTATAGCTAATAAAATTGTTAATATTTGCCCTCGTTAAGTTTTTCCTTTGGGTTGAAATGAATAAATATGGAGAAAAATCATGGGCAATAGCTTTTAAAATGGTAAATGTTGGACTTCACAAAATTATTACCAATGGTAAAAATGACAAAAATGGCCAAAAACCATGGGATAGGGCTCATGAAATTGTGAATTTTGAACTCCACGAAATTATTTGCCAATGGGTTAAAATGACTAAAAATGCTAGAAAATTATTGATTCAAGCTCACGAAATCGTGAATTTTTGCCGCCACGGAATCTTTTCCATTGGATCAAAACAAATGTGAATGGATAAAAATTGTGGCTTATAGCTCATATAATAGTAAATTTTGGACTCTATGAAATTAACTGCCAATGGGCGAAAATGACTAAAAGTGGTTAAAATACCTAGGTTATAGCTCATTAAATCTTTAATTTTAGACTCCGCAAAATTATTAGTCAATGGTTGGTTAAAACGATTAAAAATTCCCTAAAATCGTTGGTTATACCTCATGAAATCTTGCATTTTCAACTCCACAAAATTATTTACCAATGGATCAAAATGACTAAAAATAAATAAAAATTATTATTTATAGCTCACAAAATTATAAATTTTATTAGACTTTGTGAAATTATTTGCTAATAGGTCAAAGTGACTTAAAATAGCCAAATATTATGGGTCATAGTTCATGAAATCGTGAATTTTAAATTTTATAAAATTATTTACTAATTGGTAGAAATGACTAAAATTGGCCAAAAGTTACGGGCCATAGCCCATGAAATCGTGAATTTTTAACTAAGTGAGATTATTTGCCAATGGATTAGAACAACTGAAAATGTCCAAAAATCATAGGTTATAACTTATGAAATCGTGATTTCTGGACTTCGCAAAATAATTTGCTAATGCTAAAATAGAATAAAAATAACCAAAAATCATGAATTATGAAATCATGAATTTTTGACCCAACTAAATTATTTGCCAATGGGTTAAAATGACTAAAAATGCTAGAAAATTATTTGTCAATGGGTTAAAATGACTAAAATTGGCCAAAAGTTACGGGCCATAGCCCATGAAATCGTGAATTTGGCTCATGAAATTGTGAATTATGGACTCTGAAAAATTATTTTCCATTGCGTCTAATCAAATAAAAGTGGCAAAAAACCGTGGCTTATTGCTCATGAAATCATTAATTTTGGACTACGCCAACTTTATGGCAACGGGTTGAAATGACTAAAAAAGGCCCTAAAATCATTGGTTATAACTCATAAAACCTTGAATTTTTGACTTCTAGAAATTGTTTTCCGCTTAGATCGAAACGAGTAGAAACGGACAAAAATTATGGCTCATAGCACATAAAATTGTGATTTTTAGACGCGATGAAGATAATTGCCACTGGGCCGAAATTACTAAAAATTGCTAAAAATTATAGATTATAGCTCATGAAATCATGAATTTTTGACCCAACTAAATTATTTGCCACTGGGTAGAAATGATTAAAAATGGCAAAAAATCATGAGTTAGAACTCATGAAATCTTAAATTTTCGACTCTGTGATATTATTTGCCATTGGGTGGAATTAACTAAAAATGAATAAAAATCATGGGTTACACCACATGAAATTGTTAATTTTGAACTCCTCAAAATTATTTGCCAATGAGTTGAAACGATAAAAACTTGCCAAAAATTATGAGTTATAGCTCATGAATTCATAAATTTTGGATTCTACAAAGTTATTTATTAATGTGTAGAAACGACTGAAAATGGCCAAAACTCGTCAATTATAGCTCATGTAATCTTGAATTCTTGACTCCACGAACTTATTTGCCAAAGGATTAAAATGACTGAAAGAGCCCAAAAATCTTGAGTTATAGCTCATGAAACAGTGAATTTTAGCCTTCACAGAATCTTTTTCCCTTCGATCGAAACAAGCATAAATGGGCAAATATTATAGTTTATAGCTCATGAAATCGTGAATTTAGGAGTCAACATAATTAATTACCAATGGCTCGAAATGACTAAAATGCACAAAAATCATGGGTTATAGCTCATGAAATCGTGAATTTTAAATTTTATAAAATTATTTGCCAATGGATTAGAACAACTGAAAATGTCCAAAATCATAGGTTATAACTTATGAAATCGTGAATTTTTAACTAAGTGAGATTATTTGCCAATGAGTTGAAACGATAAAAACTTGCCAAAATTATGGGTTATAGCTCATGAAATCGTGAATTTCAGACTCCGTGGAATAATTTGCCAATTAACCTAAATGAATAAAATGGCCAAAAATTATGGGTTATAGCTAATAAAATAGTGAACTTTTGCCTCTGCATATTTTTTCTCTTGGATCGAAATAAATAAAAATGGACAAAAATCGTGGGTTGTAGATAATAAAATGGTGAATTTTGGAATCTATAAAATTATTTGCCAATCGGATGAATCGAAAAAATGGCCAAAACTCATGGCTTATAGCTCATGAAATCGTGAATTTTAGACTCCATAATTTTCTATGCCAACGGGTTGACATGACCAAAATAGCCGAAAATCATGAATTTATCTCATAAAACCATGAATTTTGGATTCTATGAAATTATTTGCTAATAGGTAGAAGTGACTAAAAATATCCTAAAATTGTGGGCTATAGCTCATGAAATCATGAATTTTAGATTCCGTGAAATTATTTGCCAATGGATTGGAATGACTAAGAATAGCTAAAAAAATATTGGTTATAGCTCATGAAATCGTGAGTTTCAGACTCCACGAAATTATTTGCCAATGGATTGGAATGACTAAGAATAGCTAAAAATATTGGTTATAGCTCATGAAATCATGAATTTTGGGCTACATGAAATTATTTGCCAATGGATTGGAATGACTAAGAATAGCTAAAAATATTGGTTATAGCTCATGAATTGACTAAAATGGTTAAAATATCTGGTTTATAGCTCATGAAATCATGAATTTTGGATTCTATGAAATTATTTGTCAATGGGTCAAATCGAATGAAAATGGAGAAAAATTATTGGTTATAACTCATGAAATCATGAACCGTGGACTCTGCGAAAACTATTTGTCAATGGGTCAAAATGACTAAAAATGCACAAAAATCATGGGCTATAGCTCATAAAATCGTGAATTTTAGACTCTAAAAAATTATTTGCCAATATGAAGAACTGAATAAAAACAACTGAAATTCATGGGTTACAGCTCATGTAAGCATGAATTTTAGACTCTACAAATTATTTGCCAATCGGATGAATCGAAAAAATGGCCAAAAATTATGGGTTATAGCTCATGAATTGACTAAAATGGTTAAAATATCTGGTTTATAGCTCATGAAATCATGAATTTTGGGCTACATGAAATTATTTTCAAATGGGTAAAATGACTAAAAATATTCAAAAGTCCGAAAACTGGCAAAATTATGGGTTATAGCTGATGAAATTGTGAAATTTAGAATTGGGAAAATTATTTTCCATTGAGTCTAATCAAACGAAAATGGCAAAAAATAGCGACTTATTTCTCATAAAATTATGAATTGCAGACTCTGTAAAATGGGCAAGTGGGTTATTAATCGTCAAATCATATATTTTAGCCTCCGTAAAATTTTTTGCCAATGGGACAAAACAACTACAAATGGCCAAAAATGATGGGTCATAGCTCGTGTAATCATGACTTTTAGACTTTGCAATGGGTTAATTGAATTAAAATGACAAAAAATCATGGGTTATTACACATAAAATCATGAATTTTGGATTCTATGAAATTATTTGCTAATAGGTAGAAGTGACTAAAAATATCCTAAAATTGTGGGCTATAGCTCATAAAATCATGAATTTTTGCCTCTACGAATATTTTCCCTTGGGCCAAAATGATGAAATATGGACAATGATCATGGGCTTCAAACGGTGAAGGACTCTGTAAAATTTTTGCTAATGGGTAGAAATGACTAATTATAGCAAAAAATTGTTGTACATAGCTCGTGAAATCGTAAATTTTAAACTCCAAAGATTATTTGCCGATGGTTAAAAGGACTAAAAATGCTAAAAAATTATTGATAAGACCTCAAGAAATCATGAACTTTTGCCCCCACAGAATCTTCTTCCATTGGTTCGAAACAAACGTGAATGGATAAAAATCGTGGTTTATAGCTCATGAATTGACTAAAAATGGTTAAAATATCTGGTTTATAGCTCATTAAATCATTAATTTTAGACTCCGTAAAATTATTTGTCAATGGGTTAAAATGACTAAAAATTCCCTAAAATTGTTGGTTATAGCTCATGAAATCTGGCATTTTCGACTTTGCGAAATTATTTATCAATGGGTCAAAATGACTAAAAATGAATAAAAATTATTATTTATAGCTCACAAAATTATGAATTTTGGACTAAACAAAATAATTTGCCAATGGGTCTAAGTGAACAAAAAATGATAAAAAATCATGGGTTATTGCTCATAAAATTATGAATTTTGGACTTCGTAAAGTTTTTTAACCTATGGATCAAAAAACCTAAAAGTAATCAAGAATCATGGGTTACCTTATGAAATTGTAAGTTTTGGACTCCGAGGAGTTATTTTCGTATGGACTAAGTAATGAACAAAACGACAAAAATCGTAGACAAAAATCATGAATTATGGCTCCTAAAAATAGTGACTTTTTTCCTTAGGTCAAAATGAATAAATATGGACAAATATCATGGACTATTGCTTCTAAATGGTGAATTTTAGACTCCACGAAATTATTTACTTATGGGTTGAGATGAATAAAAATGGCTAAAAGCCATAGGTTATAACTCATGAAATAATGAATTTTGGCCTTAATGAATTTTGTTTTTCAAATGGGTCGACATGACTAAAAATGACCAAAAATCATGGAATACAAGTCATGAAATCTTGAATTATGGGCTCAGCAAAATTATTTGGGAGTGGGTAGAAATGACTAAAAATGTTCAAAACTCATTGGTTATAGCTTATGAAATCGTGAATTTTGGACTCTGCGAAATTATTTGCTAATGCCAAAAATAAATAAAAATAACCAAAAATTATAGGTCGTGAAATCGTGATTTTTGGCCTCCTCAAAATTATTTTCCTGTAAGCTAGGGTGACTAATATTGGTATAAAATGATGGATTGTAGCTCTTAAAATCGTGAATTGTGGACTCTTAAAAATTATTTGCTAGTGGCTCTAATTGAATAAACTTTGACAAAATTGTGAGCTATAGCTCATAAAATCATGATTTTTTTTTTACTTTTTGAAAATTTTCCCCCTTGGATCGAAACAAATGAAAATAGATAAAAATCATGGCTTATAGCTCATAAAATCGTGATTTTTAGACTTCATGAAGATAATTTACAATGGGTTGAAATGACAAAAAATGGCTAAAAATCATGGGTTATAGCTCCTGAAATTATGAATTTTTGACTTAAAAAACTTATTTGCTAGTGCCTAGAAATGATTAAAAATGGCAACAAATCATGAGTTAGAGCTCATGTAATCATGAATTTTTAACTTTGTGATAGTATTTGCCATTGGGTGGAAACGACTAAAAATGAATAAAAATTACGAGTTATGGTACTTGGAATCGTTTTGACTTCGCAAAATTATTTGCGAATGAGTTAAAACGACTAAATCTGGCAAAACATCATAGTTTATAACTCATGAATTCATGAATTTTGGACTTAGTAAAGTTTTTAACCTATGGATCAAAAACCTAAAAGTAATCAAGAATCATGGGTTATAGCTCATGAAATCATAAATTTTGGACTCTGCGAAATTATTTGCCAATGGGTCTAAGTGAACAAAAATGATAAAAATAATGGGTTATAGCTCATGAAATCGTGAATTTTGTTTTCAACAAAGTTAATTACGAATGGATCGAAATGAGTAAAAATGGCCAAAAATCATGGGTTATAGCTCATGTAATCATGAATTTTGGACTAAACAAAATAATTTGCCAATGGGTCTAAGTGAACAAAAATGATAAAAATCATGGGTTATTACACATAAAATCATGAATTTTGGACTCTGCGAAATTATTTGCTAATGGGTAGAAATGACTAAAATGACCAAAAATCATGGGTTATAGCTCATAAAATCATGAATTTTTGCCTCTGAATATTTTCCCCTTGGGCCAAAATGATGAAATATGGACAATGATCATGGGCTTCAAGCGGTGAAGGACTCGTAAAATTTTGCTAATGGGTAGAAATGACTAATTATAGCAAAAATTGTTGTACATAGCTCGTGAAATCGTAAATTTTAAACTCCAAAGATTATTTGCCGATGGTTAAAAGGACTAAAAATGCTAAAAATTATTGATAAGACCTCAAGAAATCATGAACTTTTGCCCCACGAATCTTCTTCCATTGGTTGAAACAAGCGTGAATGGATAAAAATCGTGGTTTATAGCTCATGAATTGACTAAAATGGTTAAAATATCTGGTTTATAGCTCATTAAATCATTAATTTTAGACTCAGTAAAATTATTTGTCAATGGGTTAAAATGACTAAAAATTCCCTAAAATTGTTGGTTATAGCTCATGAAATCTGGCATTTTCGACTTTGCGAAATTATTTATCAATGGGTCAAAATGACTAAAATGAATAAAATTATTATTTATAGCTCACAAAATTATGAATTTTGGACTAAACAAAATAATTTGCCAATGGGTCTAAGTGAACAAAAATGATAAAAATCATGGGTTATTGCTCATAAAATTATGAATTTTGGACTTCGTAAAGTTTTTTAACCTATGGATCAAAAAACCTAAAAGTAATCAAGAATCATGGGTTACCTTATGAAATTGTAAGTTTTGGACTCCGAGGAGTTATTTTCGTATGGACTAAGTAATGAACAAAACGACAAAAATCGTAGACAAAAATCATGAATTATGGCTCCTAAAAATAGTGACTTTTTCCTTAGGTCAAAATGAATAAATATGGACAAATATCATGGACTATTGCTTCTAAATGGTGAATTTTAGACTCCACGAAATTATTTACTTATGGGTTGAGATGAATAAAAATGGCTAAAAGCCATAGGTTATAACTCATGAAATAATGAATTTTGGCCTTAATGAATTTTGTTTTTCAAATGGGTCGACATGACTAAAAATGACCAAAAATCATGGAATACAAGTCATGAAATCTTGAATTATGGGCTCAGCAAAATTATTTGGGAGTGGGTAGAAATGACTAAAAATGTTCAAAACTCATTGGTTATAGCTTATGAAATCGTGAATTTTGGACTCTGCGAAATTATTTGCTAATGCCAAAATAAATAAAAATAACCAAAATTATAGGTCGTGAAATCGTGATTTTGGCCTCCTCAAAATTATTTTCTGTAAGCTAGGGTGACTAATATTGGTATAAAATGATGGATTGTAGCTCTTAAAATCGTGAATTGTGGACTCTTAAAATTATTTGCTAGTGGCTCTAATTGAATAAACTTTGACAAAATTGTGAGCTATAGCTCATAAAATCATGATTTTTTTACTTTTGAAAATTTTCCCCTTGGATCGAAACAAATGAAAATAGATAAAAATCATGGCTTATAGCTCATAAAATCGTGATTTTTAGACTTCATGAAGATAATTTACAATGGGTTGAAATGACAAAAATGGCTAAAAATCATGGGTTATAGCTCCTGAAATTATGAATTTTGACTTAAAAACTTATTTGCTAGTGCCTAGAAATGATTAAAATGGCAACAAATCATGAGTTAGAGCTCATGTAATCATGAATTTTAACTTTGTGATAGTATTTGCCATTGGGTGGAAACGACTAAAATGAATAAAAATTACGAGTTATGGTACTTGGAATCGTTTTGACTTAGCAAAAATTATTTGCGAATGAGTTAAAACGACTAAATCTGGCAAAACATCATAGTTTATAACTCATGAATTCATGAATTTTGGACTCTGCGAAATTATTTGCTAGTGGCTCTAATTGAATAAACTTTGACAAAATTGTGAGCTATAGCTCATAAAATCATGAATTTAGCTCATGAAATCATGAATTTAGCTCATGAAATCATAAATTTTGGACTCTGCGAAATTATTTGCCAATGGGATGAATAAAATAAAATGACCTAAACTCATGGATTATAGGTCATGAATAGTAAATTTTGGACTCTGCGAAATTATTTGCTAGTGCCTAGAAATGATTAAAATGGCAACAAATCATGAGTTAGAGCTCATGTAATCATGAATTTTGGACTCTGCGAAATTATTTGCTAGTGCCTAGAAATGACTAAAATGGCCAAAAATCATGGGCTCTAGCTCATGAAATCATAAATTTTGGACTCTAAATATTTTGCTAATCGGTCAAGACGACTAAAAAATGGCTAAAAATCAAACATTAGCTGATGAATAGTAAATTTTGGACTCTGTGGAGTACTTTGCCAATTGATCAAAATGAATAAAATGACAAAAGACCGTCGGTTATGGCTAATGAAATCATGAATTTTTGCCTCCACAAAATTTTTCCCTTGGGTCAAACGAATAAAAATGGACAAAAATCATGTGTTATAGATCATAAAATCGTGAATTTTAAACTCCAAGAAATTATTTGCCAATGGGATGAATAAAATAAAAATGACCTAAACTCATGGATTATAGGTCATGAATAGTAAATTTTGGACTCCTTAAAAATTTTTGCCAATTGGTCCATATGACCAAAAAATGGGCAGAAATCATGAATTTAGCTCATGAAATTATGAATTTTGGACTCTGTGAAATTAATTGCCAATGGGTAGAAATAACTAAAAATGTTGAAAAATTATGGGTTATAGCTCATGAATCTGTGAATTTTGAACTTCATGAAATTATTTACCAATGGACTAGAATGACTAAAAATAGCAAAAATTATGGGTTATAGTTCATGTAATCGTAAATTTTAAACTCCATGAAATTATTTGGCAATGGATAGAAATGAATAAAAATGATAAAAATCATAGGTTATAGCTAATGAAATCATGATTGTTATCCTCTGCAAAACTATTTCCCAATGGGTCAGAGTGACTAGAAAGTATTTTTCAGTCGGTATAACCCATGATAAAAAATTGTGGGTTATAGCTCATGATAATCGTGGATTATGGACTTTGAAAAATTATTTTTCAGTAGGCCTAATCGAATAAAAATGGTAAAAAATATTTGTCAATGGGTCAAAATGGCTAAAAAATGCCCAAAAATTATAGGTTTTAGCTCATAGAATCATGAATTTTAGCCTCCGCAAATTTATTGCCAACGGATATAATTGAACGAATATGGAAAGGACCTATGGTAGGTCAGGAATGTCGATGGGGCGGTTAAAGGTAGGGCTTTCAAGATCCTGCTGCAAGAAACTCCTTTAATGCTCTAGATGCACGGTAGAAGAGCATCAAACGCGCATTGAGCAAGCTGCTCAGGTCTTGCTCTTTTCCCTTTTTTATCCTCGATCGCCAACAAATGAGAGTGCATCTGGAATACTTTTTTACGATACAAGCACGGGTCTGAAAAGACACCAAGGCAAGTGTTCTGATCGGCAGAAAGGACCGATGAGCGCATACAAAAATTCATGTGTTATTGCTCATAAACTTGACGAATTTTGGACTTCATGAAGTTTTTTTTGCTAATGGATCAAAAAACCTAAACATAATCAAGAATCGTGGGTTAGCTCATAAAATCGTAAATTTTAGACTCCGTGGAGTTATTTGCCTATGAACTGAAATGAACGAAATGGCCGAAAATTATAGGTTATAGCTAATGAAATCGTGAAGTTTTTCCTCCACAAAATTTTTTTCCCTTGGCTTGAAATGCACAAAATAAATAAAAATCATGGGCTATAGCTACTAAAATATTAAATTTTAGACTCCATGAAATTATTTACTTATGGAATGAAACGAATAAAAAATGGTCAAAAGTCGTGGGTTATAACTCATACAATAGTAAATTTTGGATACCATAATTCTTTTTTCCAATGTGTTGAAATGACTTAAAATGACCAAAAATTATTGAATATAGTTCATAAAATCTTGAATTTTGTAATCCGCAAAAATATTTGCCAATGAGTAGTGACGACTGAAAATATTTAAAAATCATGGGTTATAACTCATGAAATCATAAATTTTTTACTCTGCAAAATTATTTGCTAAGATAAAAATGAATAAAATTGACCAAAAATCGTAGGTCATGAAATCATGAATAGTAGCCTCCGCAAAATTATTTGCCAATGGATCAGAGCAACAAAAAATGATAAAAAATTTATGGATTACAGCTCAGGAAATCGTAAATTATGGACTCTAAAAGGTTATTTGTCAATTGGTCTAATTAAACAAAAGTGGCCAAAAATCATGGGTTATTCCTCTAGAATTCATGAATTTTGCACTCCGCAAACTTTTTGCCAATGGGTCGAAATGCAAAAAAAGGGCCAAAAATCATGAGTTATTTCTCATGAAATTATGAATTTTGGACTCTGCGAACTTTTTGCCATGGTCAAAATGACTAAAATGGGCTAAAAATCATAAGGGTTATAGCTCATGAAATCGTAAATTTAGACTTGGTGAAATTATTTGCCAATGAGCCGAAATGACTAAAACTGGCAAAAAACATAGCTTATAGCTCGCGAATTCGTGAATTTTGGATTCCGCAAAGTTAGTTACTGATGGGTAGAAATAACTAAAGATGATTAAAAATCATGGGTTACAGCTCAAGTAACCTTGAATTTTTGACACCACAAAATTCTTTGTGAATGGGTCAAAGTGTCTAAAAATGCCCAACATCGTGGGTTATAGCTCATAAAATTATGAATTTTTACCTATACAGAATATTTTTCCCTTGGATCGAAACGAACGTAAATGGACAAAAATCGTAGGGTAGCTCATGAAATTGTGAATTTAGGTTGCCATGAAATTAATTACTAATAGGTCGAAATGACTAAAATTAGCCAAAATTCATGGGTTATAGCTCATGAAATCGTGAAATCTAGACTCCGCGAAGTTTTTTTGCCAATGGATCGAGACAAGTAAAAAATGGCCAGAAATTATGGGTTAGCTCATGAAATCATGAATTTTAGACTCTGTGGAATAATTTGTCAATTGATCAAAATAAATAAAATGGCCAAAACTCATAGGTTATAGCCAATGAAATCATGAAGTTTTTTCTCTATGAATTTTTTTCCCTTGGGTCAAAACGAACAAAAATAAATAAAAATCATGGGCTATAGCTACTAAAATATTAAATTTTGGACTCCATGAAATTATCTACTTATGGAATGGAACGAATAAAAAATGGTCAAATGTCATGGGTTATAACTTATGAAATAGTAAATTTTGGACTCCATGATCCTTTTTGCCAATGGGTTGAAATGACTAAAAATAACCAAAACTTGTGGAATATAGCTCATAAAATTTTAAATTTTGTAATTCGCAAACATATTTGCCAACGGGTAGTAACAACTAAAAATATTCAAAAATCATGGATTATAGTTCATGAAACTGTGAATTTTTTACTCTGGAAGATTATTTGTTAATGCTAAAAATGAATAAAATTAACCAAAAATCGTAGGTCGTGAAATCATGAATGGTGGCCTCTGCAAAATTATTTGCTAATGGATCAGAGCGACTAAAAATGATAAAACATTATGGATTATAGCTCATGAAATCATGAATTATGGACTATAAAACGTTATTTGCCAATGGGTCTAATCAAATAAAAGTGGCTAAAAATCATGGGTTATTGCTCATGAAATCATGAATTTTAAATTTTGAATTTTGTGAAATTATTTGCCAATGGGTTGAAATGACTAAAAATAACCAAAACTTGTGGAATATAGCTCATAAAATCATGAATTTTGGATTCCACGCACTTTTTGCCAGGGTCGAAATGACTAAAACAGGCCAAAAATCATGGGTTATAGCTCATGAAATCGTAAATTATAGACTTGGCAAAATTATTTGCCAATGAGCCGAAATGACTAAAACTAGTAAAAAATCATAGGTTATAGTCATGAATTCGTGAAGTTTTTATTCCACAAAGTTATTTACCAATGGGTATCAATAACTAAAGATGATTAAAAATTATGGATTATAACTCATGTAATCTTAAATTTTGAAACAACGTTAAATTCTTTGCGACTGGATCAAAATGTCTAAAAATGCCCAAAAATCTTGGGTTATAACTCATGAAATCATGAATGGTGGCCTCTGCAAAATTATTTGCCAATGGGTTGAAATGACTAAAACAGGCCAAAAATCATGGGTTATAGCTCATAAAATCGTAAATTCGGACTCATAAAATTATGAATTTTGGACTCTATAAAATTATTTGCCAATGGGTTGAAATGACTAAAAATGGCCAAAATTCATGGGCTATAGCTCATGAAATCATGAATTTTAGACTCCATGAATTTTTTTTGCCAATGGATCAAGACAACTAAAAAAGGGCCAGAAATCGTGGTTTAGCTCATGAAATCATGAAGTTTGGACTCCGTGGAATAATTTGTCAATTCATCGAAACAAATAAAATGACCAAAAATTTTGGGTTATAGTCAATAAAATCATGAAGTTTTCCCTCAACGAAATTTTTTTCCCTTTGGTTGAAACGAACAAAAATGAACAAAAATCCTGAGTTATACATCAGAAAATGGTGAATTTTGGACTCTATAAAATTATTTGCAAATAGATTGGAGCGACTAAAAATAGACAAAAATTATGAGTTATACCTCATAAAATCGTAAATTTCAGACTCCGCAAAATTATTTGGCAATGGATAGATAAGGCCAAAAGTGGTACGTTATAGCTTATAAAATGGTGAACTTTTGACTCTAGGAAATTATTTGTCAGTGGGATGAATCGAATAAAATCAACAAAAAATCATGTGTTATAGCTCATGAAATTATGAATTTTTGACTCTATGAAGTCTTTTGCCAATGAGTCGACATAACCAAAAATTTCCCAAAATCAAGAAATAAATCGTGAATCTAAAAATAGTGGGTTATAGCTCATCAAATCATGAATTTTGGTTTCCGCAAATTATTTGCCAATGCATCCGAATGACTAAAAATAGCCAAAATTGTGGATTATAGCTACTAAAATTGTGAAATTTAGAATCTACAAAATTATTTTCCCATGAGTCCAATCGAACGAATATGACTAATTACTCATAAAATTATGAATTTTGAACTCCACAGAGTTTTTTGCCAACGGGTCAAAGCAATAATGAATGGCCAAAATTATGGGTTATTGCTCATAAAATCATGATTTTTGGCCTCTGCAAAATTATTTGCCAATGGGGTAGAACAACTAAAAATGACCCAAATTTTTAAGTTATAGCTCATAAAATCGTGAATTTTAACTCCGTAAAATTATTTGCCAATGGGTCTAATTGAACAAAAATGACAAAAATTTTGGGTTATTGCTCATAAAAGCATGAACTTTGGACTCTATGAAGTATTTTGCCAATGGGTAAAAAAATCTTAAAATAACAAATAATCGTGGGTTAGCTCATGAATTTTAAATTTTGAATTTTGTGAAATTATTTGCCAATGGACCAAAAAGAAAAAAATTGGCCAAATATCATGCGTTATAGCCAATGAAATCGTGAACTTCAACCTCAACAGACTTTTTTCTCTTTCATTGAAATGGATAAATTTGGATAAAAATTATGGGCTAAAGCTCTTAAAATGGTGAATTTTGGACTCTATAAAATTATTTGCAAATAAGATGAAATGACTAGAAATGACCAAAAGTTTAGGTCATAATAATCATGAATTTTAGACTTCATGAAATTATTTATCAATGGGTAGAAATGACTAAAATATTCAACAATCGTGAGTTTTAGCTCATGAAATTATGAATTTTGACTCTATGAAGTATTTTGCCAATGGGTAAAAAATCTTAAAATAACAAATAATCGTGGGTTAGCTCATGAAATCATGAATTTTTGCCAATGAGTTCACACGACTAAAAATAGAAAAAATCATGGAATATAGATCATGAAATCATGAATTTTGATCTCTGCAAAATTATTTGCCAATGGATCAAAATAACTTAAAATGCCCAAAAATCTTGGGTTATAACTCATGAAATCATGAATTTTAGACTTCATGAAATTATTTGCCAATGGGTCTAATTGAACAAAAATGACAAAAATTTTGGGTTATTGCTCATGAAATCATGAATTTTGATCTCTGCAAAATTATTTATCAATGGGTAGAAATGACTAAAATGGCCAAAATTATGGGTTATAGCTCATGAAATTGTGAATTTTACACTCCATGAAATTATTTATCAATGGGTAGAAATGACTAAAATGGCCAAAATTATGGGTTATAGCTCATGAAATCATGAATTTTGGACTCTATGAAGTCTTTTGCCAATGAGTTCACACGACTAAAAATAGAAAAAATCATGGAATATAGATCATGAAATCATGAATTTTGGACTCTATGAAGTATTTTGCCAATGGATCAAAATAACTTAAAATGCCCAAAAATCTTGGGTTATAACTCATGAAATCATGAAGTTTTCCCTCAACGAAATTTTTTCCCTTTGGTTGAAACGAACAAAATGAACAAAAATCACGAGTTATACATCAGAAAATGGTGAATTTTGGACTCCATGAAATTATTTGCCAATGGGTCTAATCAAATAAAAATGGCCAAAACTCATGGGTTGTAGCCCATGAAATTGTGAATTTTACACTCCATGAAATTATTTATCAATGGGTAGAAATGACTAAAATGGCCAAAATTATGGGTTATAGCTCATCAAATCATGAATTTTGACTCGATTGAATTTTTGCCAATGAGTTCACACGACTAAAAATAGAAAAAATCATGGAATATAGATCATGAAATCATGAATTTTGATCTCTGCAAAATTATTTATCAATGGGTATAAATGAGAAAAATATCCAAAATTGTGAGTTATAGCTCATGAAAAGATGAATTTTAGACTTCATGAAATTATTTATCAATAAGTAGAAATGACTGAAAATGGTTAAAAACTGTAGGTTATGGCATATGAAATCATGATTTTTGGCCTCCGCAAAATTATTTGCTAATGGGGTAGAACAACTAAAAATGACCCAAATTTTTAAGTTATAGCTCATAAAATCGTGAATTTTAACTCCGCAAAATTATTTGCCAATGGGTCTAATTGAACAAAAATGACAAAAAATTTTGGGTTATTGCTCATAAAAGCATGAACTTTGGACTCTATGAAGTATTTTGCCAATGGGTAAAAAAATCTTAAAATAACAAATAATCGTGGGTTAGCTCATGAATTTTAAATTTTGAATTTTGTGAAATTATTTGCCAATGGACCAAAAAGAAAAAAATTGGCCAAATATCATGCGTTATAGCCAATGAAATCGTGAACTTCAACCTCAACAGACTTTTTTCTCTTTCATTGAAATGGATAAATTTGGATAAAAATTATGGGCTAAAGCTCTTAAAATGGTGAATTTTGGACTCTGCCAAATTATTTGCAAATAAGATGAAATGACTAGAAATGACCAAAAGTTTAGGTCATAATAATCATGAATTTTTGACTCGATTGAATTTTTTGCCAATGAGTTCACACGACTAAAAATAGAAAAAATCATGGAATATAGATCATGAAATCATGAATTTTGATCTCTGCAAAATTATTTATCAATGGGTATAAATGAGAAAAATATCCAAAATTGTGAGTTATAGCTCATGAAAAGATGAATTTTAGACTTCATGAAATTATTTATCAATAAGTAGAAATGACTGAAAATGGTTAAAAGCGTAGGTTATGGCATATGAAATCATGATTTTTGGCCTCATAAAATTATTTGCCAATGGGGTAGAACAACTAAAATGACCCAAATTTTTAAGTTATAGCTCATAAAATCGTGAATTTTAACTCCGCAAAATTATTTGTCAATGGGTCTAATTGAACAAAAATGACAAAAAATTTTGGGTTATTGCTCATAAAAGCATGAACTTTGGACTCTATGAAGTATTTTGCCAATGGGTAAAAAAATCTTAAAATAACAAATAATCGTGGGTTAGCTCATGATTGTAAATTTTGAATTTTGTGAAATTATTTGTCAATGGACCAAAAAGAAAAAATGGCTAAATATCGTGCGTTATAGCTAATGAAATCGTAAAATTCAACCTCAATAGATCTTTTTTCTCTTTCATTGAAATGACTAAAATTGGATAAAAATTATGGGCTAAAGCTCTTAAAATGGTGAATTTTGGACTCTGCCAAATTATTTGCAAATAAGATGAAATGACTAGAAATGACCAAAAGTTTAGGTCATAATAATCATGAATTTTTGACTCGATTGAATTTTTTGCCAATGAGTTCACACGACTAAAAATAGAAAAAAATCATGGAATATAGATCATGAAATCATGAATTTTGATCTCTGCAAAATTATTTATCAATGGGTATAAATGAGAAAAAATATCCAAAAATTGTGAGTTATAGCTCATGAAAAGATGAATTTTAGACTTCATGAAATTATTTATCAATAAGTAGAAATGACTGAAAATGGTTAAAAACTGTAGGTTATGGCATATGAAATCATGATTTTTGGCCTCATAAAATTATTTGCCAATGGGGTAGAACAACTAAAATGACCCAAATTTTTAAGTTATAGCTCATGCAATTATGGAGAAAAATCATGTGTTATAGCTCATGAAATCGTGAATTTTAACTCCATAAAATTATTTGCCAATGGGTCTAATCAAATAAAAATGGCAACAACTATGGATTATTGCTCATGAATTCATAAATTTTGGAATTGACGAAGTTTTTTGCCCATGGGTCAAAATGACTAAAACGAGTTAAAAATCATGTGTTATAGCTTATGAAATCTTAAATTTTGGACTATGCGAAATTATTTGTCAATGGATCAAAATAACTTAAAATGCCCAAAAATATTTGTTATAGCTGATGAAATCATGGATTATTGACTTCGTGGTAATTTTGTTCCCTTGGATCAAAACGAACAAAAATGGAAAAAAAAATTGCGAGTTATAGCTCATAAAGTGGTGAGTTTTGGACTCCACGAAATTATTTGTCAATGAGATTTATAGAATAAAAATGGCCAAAACTCATGGGTTGTAGCCCATGAAATTGTGAATTTTACACTCCATGAAATTATTTATCAATGGGTAGAAATGACTAAAAATATTCAACAATCGTGAGTTTTAGCTCATGAAATTATGAATTTGTGACTTCTCAAAATTATTTGCCAATGGATCAAAATAATTAAAAATAGCCAAAAATTATTGGTTAAAGCTCATGGAATTGTGAATTTTAGAATCTTAATAATTACGTTCCAAAGAGTTTAGTCAAACAAAAATGACCAAAATCGTGAGTTATTGGTCATAAGTCATGAATTCTGGCCTCTGTAAAAAAAATTTCCAGTGGCCTGGAATGATAATAAATGGCTAAAAATCATGGGTTGTTACTCATAAAATTTTAAATTTTGGCTTCCTTAAAATTGTTTGCCAATGGGACGGAATGACTGAAAATGATCAAATTTTATGAGTTAGCTCATGAAATCGTGAATTTTGAACTCCACAAAATTATTAGCCACTGGCTCTAATTGAACAAAAATAGGCAATATAATGAGCTGTTGCTCATAAAATCATGAATTTTGGACTACGTGAAGTTTTTTGCAATGGGTTGAAAAACCTATAAATAAACAAGAACCGTTGGTTAGCTCATGAAATCGATAATTTTAGACTCCGCAAAATTATTGTCCAATGGACCCAAATGAATAAAATCGCCGAAAATCATGAGTCATAGCTGATAGAATCAAGAATTGTTTCTTTCATAAAATTTTATTCCCTTGGGTTAAAATGAACGAAATTGGAGAAAAATCATGTGTTATAGCTCATGCAATTATGGAGAAAAATCGGACCATAGGGTCCTCCTACTTGAGGTTGGGGAGATGGAATTTGAGGACTAGTGACAACATAAGCTCTTGGAGTTCTTTGTAGTTGAGGTTTCTTTTTGCAATCTTCAATTAGATGACCTATTTCTTAGCAAAGAATAAGGCACTGGCTTGAAGTTTCTTTTTAACATTGATATTTGGCAAAATGCCCCATCTTATATGAAAATAAGAGCATTCAACTTTCGTTAGATCACGAAACTTCCCTTTGTGCTTGTTTGTGAATAGTGCTGCATCTTGGACATGTGTAGGTGGTGTAAGAGACTTCAGTCGAGTCTCTTCAGCAAGGAGATTAGAAAGAATTTCATCAAGAATCATATTGCCGCCATGATTCAGAATAGAAGCACGAATATGCTAAAATTTTGATCGCAGTTTCATTAAAAAATTTATCCATATCAAGATTTTTGCCTCA
This sequence comes from Asparagus setaceus, assembly GCA_012295165.1. Lineage (NCBI taxonomy): Eukaryota > Viridiplantae > Streptophyta > Magnoliopsida > Asparagales > Asparagaceae > Asparagus > Asparagus setaceus. The sequence continues at coordinate 60,476,942 of CM022704.1, forward strand.
ATTTAATCACTGTCTCAAGAGCATCTCTAGGAATATTAGCATCTAACGTGTCCATTGCATTCCAAATTGATGTCATGGAAGAATAAAATTCTTGAACACTAAGATTCTTGGGATAAAGAACTCATCTCTTGCTCAAGTTGGTAGAGGCGCGCTTCATTGTGTTGTTTGTAGATGCACGTGTGGTTGTCCCACATTTCTTTGGCTGTAGTCAAAGGACTCAGATTCACTGCGATTGAAGTTTCAACTGATTCCAAGATCCAAGTCTTTATCTTTGCATTATTGATCACTCATTTAGAAGCAAATGATTTATTAGAAGGCTTTGAAACATTCCCTTCAATGTATCCCCACAGGTCTTGCCCTACCAGAAAGCTTTGAATGGAAGAGGCCCAGAGGAAGTAATTCTTCCCATCCAACTTCGCAATAAGTTGATGACGGGATTCCATGATAACAGTTCAAGAACAACACCAAGAATGATAAATAAAAAGAGATTCCTAACAGATCGAAGATCACTCAATCGAAACTCATTGACAACCAGACAAAGCTGGTGAAGAGAAACTATTGGAGAATTTCATCCAATGCTCAGATACCATGAAATTTTATGAGGAAGATAGAAAAGTTTGAAGAGAGAGGGAAAAGTCCTCTATATTTCTTATTGTGACAAGAGGGTATAAACCCCTATTTATAGTTTATAGGATATGCTAAAAAAAAACTACACTCATTACAATATGTATTTACAAAGCTACCATTCTTGTGCATGCCTAATATGTACAAATTATTCTTTTCAATAATGCACAATTTATTTCCAAATCCATTTCCCACGTGTGCAATGTGTTCAAATTAATACTACCTCTATTATCTCCTGATCATCACATTTTATTATACTTTTATACCCTCATTATCTATTTTATTTGAATAAATATATCGACTAATAATGAGTTTTTACATTAATTTACAGGTAATGGAGAATTAATGAATAAGAGCCCAAAAGAACCAAATTTCCTTAATTTTTTACTATTTATTGAAGCCCAAGACCAAGCCAAGAGGAGGCCCACAAAAGCCCAAGAGATCAAGAAAAAATCGGGTCAACAAGTCAACACAAGAATCAATTATATTAGGAACCAATCAGTTAACCAACCGATTCGCCAATCTATTGGCTAACCGATTAACCAATTGATTGGCTAACCGATTAGCCAACTGATTGGCTAACCGATTAACCAATTGATTGGCTAACCGATTAACCAATTGATTGGCTAACCGATTAACCAATTGATTGGCTAACCGATTAACCAATTGATTGGCTAACCGATTAACCAATTGATTGGCTAACCGATTAACCAATTGATTGGCTAACCGATTAACCAATTGATTGGCTAACCGATTAACCAATTGATTGGCTAACCGATTAACCAATTGATTGGCTAACCGATTAACCAATTGATTGGCTAACCGATTAACCAATTGATTGGCTAACCGATTAACCAATTGATTGGCTAACCGATTAACCAATTGATTGGCTAACCGATTAACCAATTGATTGGCTAACCGATTAACCAATTGATTGGCTAACCGATTAACCAATTGATTGGCTAACCGATTAACCAATTGATTGGCTAACCGATTAACCAATTGATTGGCTAACCGATTAACCAATTGATTGGCTAACCGATTAACCAATTGATTGGCTAACCGATTAACCAATTGATTGGCTAACCGATTAACCAATTGATTGGCTAACCGATTAACCAATTGATTGGCTAACCGATTAACCAATTGATTGGCTAACCGATTAACCAATTGATTGGCTAACCGATTAACCAATTGATTGGCTAACCGATTAACCAATTGATTGGCTAACCGATTAACCAATTGATTGGCTAACCGATTAACCAATTGATTGGCTAACCGATTAACCAATTGATTGGCTAACCGATTAACCAATTGATTGGCTAACCGATTAACCAATTGATTGGCTAACCGATTAACCAATTGATTGGCTAACCGATTAACCAATTGATTGGCTAACCGATTAACCAATTGATTGGCTAACCGATTAACCAATTGATTGGCTAACCGATTAACCAATTGATTGGCTAACCGATTAACCAATTGATTGGCTAACCGATTAACCAATTGATTGGCTAACCGATTAACCAATTGATTGGCTAACCGATTAACCAATTGATTGGCTAACCGATTAACCAATTGATTGGCTAACCGATTAACCAATTGATTGGCTAACCGATTAACCAATTGATTGGCTAACCGATTAACCAATTGATTGGCTAACCGATTAACCAATTGATTGGCTAACCGATTAACCAATTGATTGGCTAACCGATTAACCAATTGATTGGCTAACCGATTAACCAATTGATTGGCTAACCGATTAACCAATTGATTGGCTAACCGATTAACCAATTGATTGGCTAACCGATTAACCAATTGATTGGCTAACCGATTAACCAATTGATTGGCTAACCGATTAACCAATTGATTGGCTAACCGATTAACCAATTGATTGGCTAACCGATTAACCAATTGATTGGCTAACCGATTAACCAATTGATTGGCTAACCGATTAACCAATTGATTGGCTAACCGATTAACCAATTGATTGGCTAACCGATTAACCAATTGATTGGCTAACCGATTAACCAATTGATTGGCTAACCGATTAACCAATTGATTGGCTAACCGATTAACCAATTGATTGGCTAACCGATTAACCAATTGATTGGCTAACCGATTAACCAATTGATTGGCTAACCGATTAACCAATTGATTGGCTAACCGATTAACCAATTGATTGGCTAACCGATTAACCAATTGATTGGCTAACCGATTAACCAATTGATTGGCTAACCGATTAACCAATTGATTGGCTAACCGATTAACCAATTGATTGGCTAACCGATTAACCAATTGATTGGCTAACCGATTAACCAATTGATTGGCTAACCGATTAACCAATTGATTGGCTAACCGATTAACCAATTGATTGGCTAACCGATTAACCAATTGATTGGCTAACCGATTAACCAATTGATTGGCTAACCGATTAACCAATTGATTGGCTAACCGATTAACCAATTGATTGGCTAACCGATTAACCAATTGATTGGCTAACCGATTAACCAATTGATTGGCTAACCGATTAACCAATTGATTGGCTAACCGATTAACCAATTGATTGGCTAACCGATTAACCAATTGATTGGCTAACCGATTAACCAATTGATTGGCTAACCGATTAACCAATTGATTGGCTAACCGATTAACCAATTGATTGGCTAACCGATTAACCAATTGATTGGCTAACCGATTAACCAATTGATTGGCTAACCGATTAACCAATTGATTGGCTAACCGATTAACCAATTGATTGGCTAACCGATTAACCAATTGATTGGCTAACCGATTAACCAATTGATTGGCTAACCGATTAACCAATTGATTGGCTAACCGATTAACCAATTGATTGGCTAACCGATTAACCAATTGATTGGCTAACCGATTAACCAATTGATTGGCTAACCGATTAACCAATTGATTGGCTAACCGATTAACCAATTGATTGGCTAACCGATTAACCAATTGATTGGCTAACCGATTAACCAATTGATTGGCTAACCGATTAACCAATTGATTGGCTAACCGATTAACCAATTGATTGGCTAACCGATTAACCAATTGATTGGCTAACCGATTAACCAATTGATTGGCTAACCGATTAACCAATTGATTGGCTAACCGATTAACCAATTGATTGGCTAACCGATTAACCAATTGATTGGCTAACCGATTAACCAATTGATTGGCTAACCGATTAACCAATTGATTGGCTAACCGATTAACCAATTGATTGGCTAACCGATTAACCAATTGATTGGCTAACCGATTAACCAATTGATTGGCTAACCGATTAACCAATTGATTGGCTAACCGATTAACCAATTGATTGGCTAACCGATTAACCAATTGATTGGCTAACCGATTAACCAATTGATTGGCTAACCGATTAACCAATTGATTGGCTAACCGATTAACCAATTGATTGGCTAACCGATTAACCAATTGATTGGCTAACCGATTAACCAATTGATTGGCTAACCGATTAACCAATTGATTGGCTAACCGATTAACCAATTGATTGGCTAACCGATTAACCAATTGATTGGCTAACCGATTAACCAATTGATTGGCTAACCGATTAACCAATTGATTGGCTAACCGATTAACCAATTGATTGGCTAACCGATTAACCAATTGATTGGCTAACCGATTAACCAATTGATTGGCTAACCGATTAACCAATTGATTGGCTAACCGATTAACCAATTGATTGGCTAACCGATTAACCAATTGATTGGCTAACCGATTAACCAATTGATTGGCTAACCGATTAACCAATTGATTGGCTAACCGATTAACCAATTGATTGGCTAACCGATTAACCAATTGATTGGCTAACCGATTAACCAATTGATTGGCTAACCGATTAACCAATTGATTGGCTAACCGATTAACCAATTCTAGATTCCTAGTTCCTCTATTTGTTTTCATCACTTTTCTTGTTTTGATTTTTCTCTCTCGAATTCCCTCTTCTTGATTTTATCTTGTTGATTTTCTCCTCTTCCTAATTCCTTCTTTTCTCTTATTTTCATTCCTTTTTTTTTTTTTTCCTTTTTAATTTTCTCTTTGTTTTCTTTGTTTCCTTCTTTTCTCTATCTCCTCTCTTGTTTTAGATTTTTAATTTTTTCACAAATCTCTCTCTATATCTCTACATATTCTATTTCACTTCTTTTTGTCCACACTTTTCTAGGACCAAAGTTTAGGAATTTCCAAACACATACATTCCTTCTATGTTCGACATCTTTTCTATACTATAACTTGATAGTTGTAATCTTGCAATTTTTGTGCATGTTTTTATTCCTAATTATCTCCTTCCAATAGTGGTCTTCTTTCCAAATCAGTTTCGCCACATGTTTATTGTGTTAAACTCAACAATTTATTCTCTTAACATTTAAAGCATTTGTAGAATACATAGCAGAAAAAGGAAATGATTTAAATGAATCGCCTAAAAAATATAATGGCAAATGAAAAAAGAAAAAGAAATAAAATAGAGCACCAATCTATAGTGGTCGAGATACATGGTATCCAGTGCTGCCAGGTTAAATTATGTGTAGACACCATTGGGAAAAAAATTCTAACTCCACCACTACCAATGTATAGGAAATTTACAGCCTAAACTCACTTTTTGCATAGGTGCCACCTTAACTTTTCCTTTCCAATAAACAAACAAGAAACCAACAGCAACATAAAAGCAGTGTTTTGCAGCATTATACTAATTTGATAAAACCAACTAAGGGAAATAACATGTGAGTGTCACATGAGAATTTTCATGAATTTTCAGGATATATCTCACATTTGCATAATTGAAGGTACTAAAGTGTAACTTTTAGAAACTTTAAGTATATATGAGAAGAAATTTATAATTTAGGATATTTGATTATGTGCAATATTGGATAAACAATATGGTATTTGTAATTTACCTTAAAACTTTAGTGGTATATTTTTGTAAACCTTTTGTTGTACATATGTGGTTCATTATGATGGCAAATGAAAAAAAAGTCACAATAAATGAATTTAATTGTTAACTTTGCAACTAAAGTAAAACGGACAGCCAATGTAATAGGAACTTTTACAGCCAAAATTTAGACATTTTTTTTTCAACGATGCCGCCTCAATCTTTTATTTCAATGAAAAACTAATAAGACCAACAATAACAAGAACATAAGCAATCCAAAGTTTTAAGAAAAGGAAAAAAAAAACACGTTGGCAAAAAAAGTTTCCCCTTTTTCGATATTGCCAAAAGTCAATTATGAGCAAAATGCTCGAAAATGTATTTTCATGAATTCATTGGGGATTTTAGGAAAAGATTTCGCTAAGCTTTTTTGCCAACCAAACTAATGAATAGAAAAGGCATTTTGAAAAAAAAAAATCGTTTCATGGAGGGGGCGTGCCATTCACTTTTCACCCCTTTTCCACCATTTCCAAGCAAACCAAAATCCTCTAAAATATTTCGGAAATGGTTTCCCAATAACTAATGTAATGGTATAAGCAAAAATGAACCCGAAGTACAACTGTACAAAGTAGGAAATGTCACGAACCAAAAGTGAAGCTAATTGTGAGGATATATATAAGAAAAACCTCAAAAAAAAAAAACACACATTAATACGAAGTTAACAAATTTATCAGAGCATCACTTTGATTTGACACACGTATTTATTCTTTTACTTCTCATCATAAGTCCTAGCATATATATATAGTCCATGATAGGAAACATAAAAAGTACCACACAAACTAAACTTGATGCGCAAGTGTAAAGCAGAAGTTGACTGAAGTTGAACTCCTTCAATCATTGGTTTCTAATTTGTTTGAATTGAAAGCTCTACATCCTATCACTACGTAAATAAGGAAGCTTCCACGTTAAGACCTAGTAATCCTAGGTTACAGTAAATATAATTAGGGAAGGTTTCCTAAATCAATCAGGATTCAGGGGGAAAAAACAGAAACAAATTTATGTCCGATTCCGAGTAGGATCAGTACTCAATACTAAACCCTACTCCTACATATATATACCTCGTTAAGTAATTGATTCATTCGTACAAAAGAAACGTTGGTTAATTTCCTTTTCTTAATTATTTCTTCATCACCTCTCTCTTCCCTTCATCTCTCCAACAATCTCTTCAGCCTCTAATTAATCAATCAAGAAATCGATCAATGGCGATGCTATTCTCGTCGTACCCAGGTGTCAAGTTTGCGCCCACCGACAAAGAAGTGGTCACCCACTACCTGGCCAACATCCTCAAAGGAATCCCAGTCCGTTACGGCGGCCTCTTCAAAAAACTCAACATCTACGCTAAGGAGCCCTGGAATCTCCCGAGTACGTACTAATTTTCTTAATTCTTGATTAATTAACGATTAATTATATACTAATTACGTTTTTGTTTAAATGTTGCAGATGGGTTCGATTACGCCGTTGACAGCGAGACTTACTACTTGACGCGGAGGATCCGGAAGTTCAACGGCAAGGGGAAGAGGGTGGCTCGCAGGGCGGGAGCCGGGACATGGAAGATGACTGGACCGGAAAGGCACGTCACGGTTAAGGATCAAGTTACCGGCAAGCGTCGAGTGGTGGGTCACGTGACTCAGCTCTGCTACATTAGAGACGGTGAGAAAGTGTCCTCCAATTGGGTGATGGAGGAGTATACGCTTGCTAATCATAACGCTCGTGATGGTCAAGAGGTAATATTGTACACTGTTTCTTGATTAATTTCTTTAATCTGTTCCTTGATTTTCTATAATTATGGATGTAAAAACTTATTCTGGGTGCAGTTTGAGGAGTGGGCTATTTGCAGAATCAAACTAAATGCTGTAACGGAGAAGAGGAACAAGAAAGATCTAAGAGCGAGTAATTCTTGAGTCATGATGCCGACCAAATCCTTAGTTATGTTGTTTACTATGGCGAACTGTTGTGTTGGTTTTTGTTAGGTTCAGTAAAATTAAGTCAGTGTTTATTTCTTTTCTTTTTTGTCTGGTAGCTTCTTGATTTTGTTTGATGTTGCTTGTTGAGTTCTTTGATGTCGTGTGAAGAAAAATACCTTTCGTTGTTGGTGATCGGTACCCCAACTCATCAATGATAGTGTAATGTGAAAATTTTGATAAGCTGAAAATACAAAATTTTGTTATTATTGTCAATGAATGTTCGCAGTTGTTTGTGTGAAAATTAGTTCTCTATGTGGTTTTCTTTTGCAACTAATCATTATGTAGTTTCTACTGTTGTCATAGTGCACGGTTTGATCTAGTTTGTAGAGGATCTTTTCTCTTTGATAGTCATGTGAATCCAGTTGCAGGGTTTGATCTAGATGGTACAATGTTGCTCAGCGTGCTTTTTGACTCAGCCAAAAAAACTAGAAAACCCCCTAAAAACCAATTCTAAGAAAATCTACATCAACTTTTTCAAATAAAAAATGGTTTTATTGTTTGTTTCCGGTCCTATTTTAAGAAATGTTTTCTTGAAACGTCATGTCACCTCACCAAAAAAAACTATTTTCAAGTTTAAGCTCAAAATTAGATTGGAAATCGGAAGGGGTGAGGAGGCTTTTGAGCACTTTACAAACTATTTGCTATAAATATGATTTCCTATTTTAAGAAACAACAAGGGCAAAACATGAGCATTTCAGAAAGAAGAATGTTAAAATAATTTTGTGAGTATATACTAAAAGATAGGATAAAAAATGAGTGCGTTCATGATAAATCAGAGGTTGCCCCCAATTTAGGATGAAATGAGAGGGAATAGACTAAGGTGGTTTGGTCCAGTATAATAGAGATCTCTTACTGCACCGGTTAATAAAAGTGAAAATATTGTAGTTAATAGAAGAGATCTAGAAATAGACCTAAAAGAACTTGGTTGGAAGCAATTAAGAAGGAAATAATAATGGTTAATTTAATGGAAGGAATGACCCATAATAGAATGCAATGAAAGAATAGGATTCATATAGTTGTCCTCAAACATTTGGGATAAATGCTTTCTTGTTGTTATTATTGTATGATTTTCTTATTTTTAAGCCACCAACCAAACACGTGAAATTGAGGTTTCTATTTTTCGTCATGATTTATAGATGAACCAAACAACACAAACTCTTATCCAAAATACTCACAAAAAACACAACAAAAAAAAAACATTTTTTTTTCTTAGGAATTGAGTTTTCTATAAATATGATTTTTGATCCAAACAGCCACTTAAGGTGCAACTATGGATAACTATAAAATACAATAAGAGAAAAGCCACAAATAAAAGAAGACTAAGCAAAAATGTGACAAACTAAGAAAAACCAATACACATGAAGATAGCAACCTACCGAGAACTATGTACAACAGAGATAAAGTGTCTCCTCGAGATGTCATGTAACTTTGAGCGCACATTAGATACGTTATAAGCAGCGACGAATAACGATATTATACGTGATCTTTTATATGTTTATTTTGTCTTCCTTGCTATTACTCTTTGTGAGAAAAATAGGATACCTGTATTGCCACTACATTAGATAATTATAAGAGAGAGAATATGAATCACGGTATTTATCAAAAGTTCAGAATATAATTAAGCATAAATTTTTAGCTTTAGAATGGTTACCCATCTGCTGAAGGGATGAGCAATAGTGTTAGGTCATGCTCAAGCCTTTGCCTAAACATTGGAATCAAATGAAGCAACAGTTGATGATAATATCAATAATCTGCAAAAGTGTTACCATCATATTAAGGTTGAAGTGGATCACATAAATGTTGAGAAAATTGTTGAACATGACTATCACTCCACCAAAATGCATGAAATTGAGAAGACGAGTTTAAAGCACTAGTAGAATGCAAAGCAGAAAAAGGAAATGACTCAAATGCATCACCTGAAACAGATGACGGCAAATGAAAAAAGAAAAAGGAAAGCAATAAAACGGAGCACCAATCTACAGCGGCCTAGATACAGAGTACCCAGTGGCGCCATTTTAAATTATATGGAGACAACACTGGGACAAAATTCTAACTCCACCACTGCCAACATACAAGAAATTTACAACCTAATCTCACTCACTTTTTGCATACGTGCCACCTCCAATAAACAAACAAGAAAACCAACAGCAACATGAAAGCAGTGTTTCTCAGATTATACTGATTCGATAAAAACCAAATAAGGAAAATAACAAATACAATACCGCAATATTTCTCAAAATTATGCCGATGAGAGGAAAATTTTGACTCTAGGAAGACAGGCATTTGCCAACAGACAGCACCAATGATTCTGTAAATTCCAATGCAAGCCTACATTTCTCTTCTATTTCTGCATACCATTTATACAAAATGAAAAAGCTTTCCAAACTATTTAGATTGGAATTATACAGTTCTAAAATCTCAATGTCCAAGCGCACCAAAGATTATGTGGTACATTTCTGCCCCATATAAAGTAACAAATACAAAGAGAAGTGCAAATATCCAGTATCTAAGTGGAAGGGAAACTGAATTTATGCAGATTGCAGACTGTACATGATCCTGAAGAATGAGAGAGCAATGCGGCTGTGAAGTTCGTGTAGGAAATGTCACAAACCTTTTATATTTTTTTATATTATTGAACTGCCAATCTCTGAAGATGATCGAGGAACACATGGAAGCTAACATCATCAGTGAAAATGATATCTCCTCCAGGTGGAGGATAGTCAGAGTTGTAAGTAACTGAAGGGTTCAATTTCGCCAGAAGAAAACGCGCCTGGTCACAGATTTCAGATATAAAACGGTTAATGAATAATAAAAGATAATTTGACAGATTTTAAGATACAACTAAAATAACCAAGTACATAGTATGATAACTGTTTCATGCTGGCAATTAATCACAGAGGAAGAAAAATGTAGAACTAAAATAAATATAGATTCATTTTATAGGAATCAACAAATAAAATAATAAGAAAAATATGCTGACATCATCAATGAACTGCTAAAATCTCTTGCCAGTAAGACCATAAAAATATGTGTTGAGTACCTCACTGGTCATGCAGGTCAAAAGTTCATGCAATCAAGCACCAAACCGTAAAATTCCTATATCATCAAAGAGTCTTTATGAAGAAGGTGATGAGATTTTCTGGTGCTAATTAGAAACTATATTTCAAGAAAGATTCGCCATGGGTAGCCATGCACTCCATCTTGATCAAAAAATTTTAAAATTTATGTCAAGAGATGAATTAGTTTTAGAGCTTCCTTATCCCAGCATGAAAGTGATCCTGCTCTGTATGCCCATAATGCAATCTTTAAGATTGTCCATTTTTCATCAATGTTTGATGTACAGGAAAGAAGTTCTATATCCTTATGATTTTGTTCACATGGATCTTTGATGTGCAGCAAAATGATCTATACAGATTATTTGATCTATTGACCTTTTCTAATTGATGTCCAGATAAGTAATTTCCACTGATCGCTATTGTTGTTCTCCAAAAGCAATGGCCTGGTGGTGATTCATGTGATGGAGCCCTGACTTGAAATGAAACATCTTGCATCATCCATGCAATAGTTCTTACTGAATTACGTGTCCAGTATATGGAGCAAGACTGTAGTTATGAAAGCTACTTGGAAGAAATGATCATACTTGTGATGAAATTTTCTCCTGATAGATGACCAGGTTTCAAATTCATGGGTTGGCAATTGTGTGGTCATACCTCAAAACCCATAAAGCCGATTTAGCTAGAAAATTTAAGCTGGGGAAGCATATATGATCAGAAGTAGGTTGGATAGGGAAAATACTAAACTTCGTATGCTACCAGGAAGAAAGCCCACTAAATTTTCCAAGAGAGTATGTGAAAATCTTTAATATAGCAACCATCAACCAGAGCATTCATCTCCAAGGCACAACACAAGGTAACAAACCGAAGGGAATCAGATGCTTAAATATTTGTATGCAGAAATGTATCGGTCACCTTAGATCCCCTATACAACTTTTCAACTAATAACACTAACAAAATACTCATCATGTCATTACAACATATGTAATCTACATTATGCAATCAGGAAATCAAATCACAGAGCTTGCTAAGTCAGCAATTACATATAGGATCAAACATATGTAAAGCCTACAATATAAAGTGATGATACAGGATAAAACATACATAAAGCCCACATTAATCAGAGTACACAAAAAGTTAGTACATTAAGAAAACAATTCTAAATGTTCACCATAAGGATATGTGTTTAGTAAAAGATACTACACTAAAAAGTTTATGAAAAGAACCATCTGGGGTAGTAAAAAGATTCTTACGGAGCACAGGAAAAATTACCTGAGAACCATATTGATCACAAATGACTAAACGAGGAACCGGAAATCGTTCCTTAATTATGACATCAGCGTCATCTCTAGGGGCTTGCAGCAACTGAGCGAAAGTCTGCAAGAATATATTATTTTGATAAATATGAAATATGCAAACTGTTCCTGTTAATAAGGGAAGATACTCGTTTAAGAGAGATAAAGAAAACACAAAGAACAGCAGACAGATGTATAATAGAGTAATGACAAAGTCCAGATTCATCTAAGGAAAGAACTTTGTGTGGGCTAGAAACCAATTCAAATCATGTTTCCACAAATAAAAAATAATAATCTGAACAGTTATTAAGAAACTATGTTAAGCAGAGCATTCATAACAGAATATCAACAGGAAAAACAAAACAGTAAGTGTTGAGTCAAATATTATCATCTCCTAATTAGACTTGGTGTTGTGCATAACAATCTCACTTCCGTTTTGTGATTAAAACAGTCACCTACAAGAATGCCACATGAAGACATATACATGTCAAACATCTCCAACATTGCAGATTTCAAGACATAAGAAAGAGGGTGTTTGCTGGTGTATCTGTGCATGTCCGCAACAATGATGAATGCTAATCATATTTATACGTATAAAGTTATATAAGTGGTCAGGTGCCATATATACTACACGCATATCAGACATTCTGACAAGTATAGACCTGCCGAAGAATCTCATTTAACAAAAAGGTTTTGAACTTTTAAAAGCACACGGCATAAAGAACTCAAGCAGAATACAATCAAAATAACCACCATGATGTCTCTAATAAAGAGCAAATCAACGATCCTGTTTTGGTTATTTACATTTCAGAAGGCTATTTAAGTGTATTCTGATAATAAAGGCAAAAAATAACATTTGCTGTCATCTCAAGTTTTAAGCTCACATATTTACCAATTTGGCTTCCACATGCTACCTACTCATTATTAATTTCTCTTAGAATTCATGCCATGTCCAGCATGCACTAAAAAAGTCATGCAAGAAGAAGTCTGAAATTCAGAGACAAACAAACTACCAATGGTTGAAAGAAAGATTAAAATTAATGGAAAATAGTGGACAGTGGAATCTATATCACTTTTGCAAGCAACACTCTGGAGTGATGCAAACAACTACCTGGTGCTCAGCTTCATTTTGATAGCCATGGTTTCTCCATTGTGCAATTGTTAATCCATGAAAAACAACTACAGTAAAATAAGAATCCAAAAGCAGTATCCTATCAGCAGCAATTGCAGTAACATCCAGAAGAGCTGGCTCCGGCACTGACTGTAAGGAATAGGATATGAGTAAAGGTTGGATCATCACGACTGAGTTAGCCACATTCTCTCTGTTCAGCATCATTCTATAATAGGCAGTCTCATCTGGACTGTTATTAAAAACCTGCTGCAATAGGATTAAACTGAGTAAAGAAGAAAATGAAACTAACATCAGGAAGTACATAGCATGAAAAGAGTACAGTACAGCTGCCATCTGAAAACTTGCAGAATATAAAATATAATACCTGGACAAACTGAGATCGCCTAAGATGGAAAATGAATTGAGGAAATATAGAAAGCCGAGGTGATAAGCTGAATGAAGATGGGTTGTCTTTCTGATAGTCTCCAAATTTAGAACATACTCGAATCAACGACCGATCAAGCCATCTAATTGGGTCAAAATCAGCCTGCATAAACCATCCAGTAAAGATGGACATACAAAGAGATGGACACGTCACAGAATACACTTAAAAGATGTGGTTTTGTTACTAGTAGAGGTGGAAAGCTCGGATACATATACATAGGAATACATATACATTTAAGTGTGGATCCTCTAAGAAGGATAGAGCCAAATCCCGTTGGAATTCGACGTTGGGGCATCCACTTGAAGTTCCTTAAAACAAAATTCACTTCAAAATTTTCTTGCCCGTTCATCAAGCAAACATAAAAGAATCCTAGAAAATATAGTTCTTATATCGACATTTTTGGGTGTAAAAAAGTTTGGATTTAAACATTTAAACTTGATTTAAACACTTGAGAGCTTAGAAACAAATCTTTTTGTTGACTTCAATTATCCTGTTTCGTTAAACTAAGATGTACATTTTAGTCTTATCGATGCGTGGGCAAAAGAGGTTTTAAAAGCTTAATCTTTAATTTTATACACTTTGAAGGATGCAATCAACTTTAATAGTGTGGATTACAAAAACAGATGTCCCAACATCAAATTCCAACAGTAAAGATTTGGCTCGGAAAGGCTCAATTCTCCCTTCCTCCTTCCATCCCTCTATACGTGCATGGTGTGCATGTGTGTGCGCGCTAAAAGTTTGATGCACCCTATAAATCCATATGGTTGCTCACCTATATAGATGATGTATACCAGTCATCTAGATTACATTATGAAATGTACAACTAAATAATAATAATAATAATAATAATAATATAATAATAAAAAATCTGTTTGAAAGACTTGTAATCAATTGCACCAATCATTACAAAGTGAACAACTGCTAATATAGAGCAATGGGCCATTTGACGAATGAGTTGCTTCAAAACACATTTTCCTTTCACATAGATTCTATAACATGTAGATCAAGGTGTCCATCATCCATATGCGCAGTCTAGCAGATGCCATGTAGAACAAACTTATGCTAGAAGCACTAGCGTACAATATACGGGAGGAAGTAACTTAGAAAGGAAATCTACTCCACTATGGTCTTTATTCAACACTGATCAATTGACAAAACAAGCTAAGAACGAGTACCTCAGATTCCATGTTAAACGAAACCAGGCGTGCCATAACTGCAGCAGCAGCTTCTTGATCAAATCCATCCAGCAAATCCTATATAAATCGACAAAGCATTTCAGCGTCGTGTATATAAAAATGCAATATCTCCTACTAAGAGGAAAACACAAGTAAGAACATTTTCCACCAAATACGCTGGGTCCCATGAGAGCATTAAAGTACAAGTAAATCTTTACCAGAATATTCAGAGTAATATGTATGTACAGGCAACAGATCAAATGTCACAAACTGGAGGGGGCACAAGGAAAACTTTTTGCAAACGAGAAGATTTTAACATCAATTGTACATGTGATGACATGTATTAAAAAGAAACTTTTTGCCAACATCAATTTTACGTGCATTCAACACAATATAAATTATGAGCCTGAGTTTGCAAAAGAGCAAACTGACAGGCTTTAAATATTCGATTGTAACATAATTTCACATCAAATATAGCCAAAATAGTTACATGGAACGCGGTTCATGCCGATTCATTGAGCGGTAATGGGAGCATGGTAAGCTACTTACTTGGAATCAGGGATGAGCAGGGTAGGCCTACAGAGTACGCTAGGGAATGTGATGTGCTTAAGGCTCAGTTTAAATATAGAAATCTGAAGTACTACAAGTCAAATTAAAGAAATATGTTAATTGATATCAGTAATGGTAAAAGAACATTGAGAATCATGTTGCAATCAAGGTATGCATACCTTATTGCCAACATCAATTTCTTGTTTATTTTTCTGAAAATAGTTAATTTTTCAAATTTTAACCAGTTTGAATTCTAAAATAGGGTCGCCAGAGTTGGCTAACTTTAACTAGTTAGGAAAATGGAAAGCAAGCAAAAATTTGTCAGCTTCATAAATAAAAACCAGAGCTTTATTTTTATTGTCAGTTCTTGTCCCAAGCCAAGATAAAGGAGGGTTGCATTAGATAGCCCACAGCCAGTGTAAAACATAGTCGGATCCACATGACATGAATCCTATAGAATATTCGTTGGAGCGTCCCCACAGCGACGCGTTGCACCAATGCCACCCCGATGCAATGATAAGTAAGCATGGGTGGTTTGCTAGGGCGTTCCCTAAAAGCGACGCATTACATCGACGTCACCCTAGTGTAATGACAAGTAAGCAAGGGTGTTTGAAGAAACTACAGTTCTCTAATAGGTTGCCAAATAGTATTAGGAATATAGTAGAACACTATAAGAGAGTAAAGGGTAGGAGACTTTTACAAGAGAATAGAATTAGGTTAGCTACTTGGAATATAGGTACTCTTATAGGAAAGACGATGGAATTAGTAGATGTCATGATTAGAATAAAGATTAGCATAATTTATTTAAAAGAAACTAAATGGACAGGTGAGAAATCTAGAAAAATTGAAAAAGACCAGATATAAGCTTTGGCACACGGGAAAAGAGAAGAATAGAAACGGAGTGGGAATACTTGTAGATAACATAATAAAAGAAAGTATTGTAAATGTAAAAAGAGTTGGATATAGAATAATACTCATAAAAATTGCATTAGGTGCAGAGGTTATTAATGTTGCTAGTGCTTACGCACCACAAGTACGTTGTCCGAGAGTATTAAAAAGGAATTTTGGGATAACTTAGATGAATTGGTACGAAAAATTCGGGCAGGAGAAAAATTATTTATAGGAGGTGACCTAAATGGGCATGTTGGCAAGGCTAGTAATTGATATGAGAGGGTACATGGAGGTTTCGGGTATGGAGATAAGCAAGGTTCTAAAAATCGGATTATGCGGCCGCATATGTGGAATCGGCCCATTTCCGCATGGAAATGGGCTGATTCGGTCATATATGCGGCCAGCCGCATAATTTTGACAAAACCGCATACTCGCCTGCATAAAAGGAGTATGCGGGTGAGTTTTAAACAGTGTATTAATGGGTTTCGGGTCTAAAAAACTGAACCCGTAATGTTTTAAACCCAATTTTAAAACTAAAACCCAAACTGAACTAGGGTTTTTTCCTTTCTCTGTCTCTCTGGCCGCCTCCCTCCATCTCTCTATCTCTCTTTCTCATCCGGTAACCCCCATCTCATCATCTTCCTCTCTCCCATCTCCGACGAGGCAACAACAGCGGCGGCGGCAATTGCGGCGGCGGCGACAAGAGGTGGAGAAGTAAATAAATGCTTTGATTTTAGTTTATGAACTTTTTGTTTTAATTAGTAACTTTTATCTGAGTAGCTAGTTAATTATGATGTATGCATGGATAATGGATGCATTGGATTGAGTGTTTAATTAGTTACTTAATTATTGATTATTCAGTCGCATGTTTATTTGCATTTTTCTTAGTATATCTTCTATCTTTTATGAATTATATACATTTTTATGTATGAAAAATAATAAATATATGTTAAAAAATTCAAAAACGCATAATTCCATAATCCGATTAATCGTGACTCACTCTCGAACCACACGGATAATAAAACCGTGTTTTTGAACCTTGGAGATAAGAACGATATGGGTGAAAGAATATTAGATTTTGCTCTGTTGTATGATTTGATAATAGCAAATACACGATTTAGGAAAAGGGATGAACACTGAATAACTTTTAAAAGTGGATATAATAGTAGTCAAATAGACTTTTATCTTATTAAAAAAGTGGATAGGTTAATACGCAAAGATTGTAAAATTATACCGGGAGAGAGTTTAACCACACAACATAGGTTGATGGTATTAAACATTTCTATTAAGAAGTGGAGTAGAAAAACTAATAATAATAAGAAATAAGAACTAAATGGTGGAACCTAGGAGAGAATTTTTTATTTTAAAGATAAGATGATGAAGGAAGATATATAGAATATAGATAATGAGACTAATATTATGTGAAATAGTATGTCTTCTTGTATTAAGAATGTCGCTAAAGATATACTAGGAGAATCTAATGGTAGTAGATTAGATGGTAAAGAGAGTTCATGGTGGAATGAAGAAGTTCAAAAAGCGATTAAAGCAAACAAAACATTATATAAAGATTGGCAAAAGTGTTACGAGTGAGAAAAACTTTGAGAAATATAAACTAGCTAGGAAGGAAACAAAAGAGCGGTTAGTAAAACTAAATACCAAACCTATGAGAATTTCTATAAAAAGTTAGAATCATAGGAGGGAGAAAAATATATATATATATATATAAGCTTGCTAAGATGAGAGAAACGAAGAGTAGGAACTTAGGTAATATTAGGCGTATCAAAAGTGAAGATCAAAGGGTTACTTTCATAGTTTATTTAATTTTAACCAAATAGGTGAGCAATATAGAGAAGTTCACCATATAGTGCATGATAGAAACTATAGATATTGTTAGAAAATTAGGATTAGTGAGGTTAAAGATGCTTTGAAGAAAATGAAGAGTGGAAAAGCCGTAGAATCGGACATTCCTATTGAAGTTTGAAAATGTCTTGGAGATATAGGCTTAAGATAGTAGACTAAATTATTTAGTAAGATTATTGAGATAAAGAAAATGCCCGATGAGTGGAAGATTAGCACTTTGATACCGATATACAATAATAAAGGAGATATACAAAGTAGTTCAAACTATAGTGGTATTAAACTCATGAGTCATACTATAAAATTTTCGGAGAGGGCAATTTAGCAAATACTAAGAAGGGAGACAATTGTATCCGAAAATCAATTTGATTTTATGCCCGGGAGGTCAATTATGGAACCTATTCATATATTGAGACGATCAATGGAGAGATATAAAGAAAAAAAAGGATCTACATATAGTTTTCATTAGTCTAGAAAAAGCTTATGATAAAGTGCTTAGAGAAATAATATGGTGGGTTTTAAAAAAATTATGTATCTAGTAGATATATTGATGTGATTAAAGATATGTATGATAGAGTACTAGGGTAAGAACAAATAAATGAGACTAGATAATTTTCTATTTTTATTGGTTAACAGCAAGGGTTATATCTTTAACTGCATTAGTTATAGACCAACGTACTAGGCATATTTAAGATGAAGTTTCATGGTATATGTTATTTGCTGACGATATAGTATTGGTTGACGAGACTAGAAAAGATACAATATCTAAAGTAGAAAGGTGGAGATTAGCGTTCGAAACAGAATTAGTAGAAAAAAACAGAATACATGAAATGTATATTTAGTAAAATTAAAAAGAGAAAAGAGCTTATAGTACATATTGATAGCCAAGAAATATCTAATAGTAACCATTTTCGTTATTTAGGATCAATTATTCGTCATGATGATGAGATTCAGGATGTTGTTGTCCATCAAATCAAATCAGGATGGTTAAATGGAGGCGTGCTTCGGGAGTCTTATGTGATTGTAGAATACATATGAGACTTAAGGGAAAATTTTATAGAATAGTTATAAGGCCAACAATATTTTATGGATCGGAATGTTGGGCAATTAAGGAACACGTGCAAAAAATAAACATAGCAGAAATGAGAATGTTACGATGGTCTTATGAGTATACACTAAAAGATAGGATAAGAGATGAGTGCATTCATAGTAAATTAGATGTTGCTCCAATTGAGGATAAAATGAGAGAGAATAGACTCTGGTGGTTTGGTCATATACAACATAGACCTTTTAATGCACCGGTTAGGGAAAGTGATAATATTGTAGTTAATGGGACAAATAGAACTAGAAATAGACCT
Source organism: Asparagus setaceus (assembly GCA_012295165.1). Taxonomy (NCBI): domain Eukaryota; kingdom Viridiplantae; phylum Streptophyta; class Magnoliopsida; order Asparagales; family Asparagaceae; genus Asparagus; species Asparagus setaceus. Next base: position 60,496,224 of record CM022704.1, read on the forward strand.
AAAAGAACTTGGTTGGGAGCAATTAAGAAGGATATGATAATGGTTAATTTAACGGAGGAAATGGTTCATGATAGAACGAAATGGAAGAATAGGATTTATGTAGCCAACCCTAAACATTTAGGTAAAGGCTTCGTTGTTGTTGTTGTAGAGCATACGATATATAAATAGCCCAGGGAATTGAACTGTTCAGTGAAAGACAAAAGACATCCCGGTAATTAAAACATTACAAAAGCAGCAAACTACTTAGAATGAAAACTTGCCTGAATGCTACCAGGTCCAGCTGCCCATTTTCTACAAAGAGTGGTTGCACGTATCCTCATATTCCCATCAGTGTGCTGATAACTGCAGCAGGCTTTCCACAGTTTGTTAGATAATCCTCAACTATATACAAAAATATATGTAAAGGTATTAATGAGAGGAAAAAGCATAATTACAATCCTGTGCTCATACTATGTCAAAAATTGGAAATAGAACTGATTGCTAGCAGGTTGACCAATTGCATCTGGATCATCTTTCTTTGCTATCTCAAACATTAAACACAGAGATGTTTTCTTGTCAAGACCGCACATCTTCCATGCACATGTTTTTCCCTGACCTACTACTGTTTCGGAGCACAAGGGGCCTTTCTGCGCAAAGCACCAAGAAACCAAAGGTAAGAACAAAACAAAATATAACAACCAAGAGGCAAGTTATTAGCAGTTACCTTCTCGAGAGAAGCACAAGGACCAATAATGCCTTGAACTTTAACATCTTTTGAGCAATTAACCTCAAAAATACCACTGTACAGAGACAATTCTCTCAGAGAAAAAATATCAACAATTTTCCCCAAGAGCACAATATATAATATGTGCAAAATAAAACACAAATTAAATTCAACATCATTAAACCATCTATCAAATAATACAACCAATGAGCCAAAACTATGATCTAAGAATAACCAAATGAGAGACAGACATGAGTAATCTCTTAAAGAATGATGTACAAAATCAAAGTTCTCATACTATATATTTAAGAGTGGATATGGGTTTTTGGGCGGTTTTTTAACTTCCTCATATACACTTTTGGATACATCACCTTTTGTATTGCCAATAATACCCCAAAAAAAAAAAATTACTCAACTTTCAACATAACAGCATGCACGCACGCACACATAACCCAAAGTTTTTGAATTCCCTAAGGCTCTTCTTGGTACAAAAGTTTTAAGGTCATATCCTACTTCCCACATATTTTTTGCTAAAATATTATATGTTTTCTCTTTCATAACTATGTAAATATTTCCTTTGATGATAAGTTTTGTTATATATTTAATTTGTTGGGTGAAGCTATATCATATAGCATTCTTCAAATTTGCTTAATTGATTATGATGATTAATTATTTAAAGATTCTTAATTGAATAGGATCAATTGGTTAATTATTTTTTGTAGTCGCAAGCATAAAAACTAATTATTTTTTTTATAGTCGCAAGCATAAAAGCTATGGTAGTTTTCAAAGAAATTAGATATTCATAGAAAACTTTCTATCGATGGTTTTAAGGATCCTTAAGGGCGGTCCAATGCACGAGGCTCCTACCATTGTGAGCGCTTAGAGGGTTACATGCATGCAATGTCTTAAAAAGCTCCCGCCTAGACCCAGGCGGTACCTAGGCCGTCTAGGCTCCGCCCACCTAGGTCTTGAGAGCGATTAGGGGAGCGGAAACCGCTTACAGGGACTGCACCGCTAGGTCTTGGTCGTGATTTTCTCTACTGCAACATTCACGTCCACTAACCTCCTCCAAGCACCACTGGCTTCCCCTATCAACTACAAACAACTCCTCCAACTCCTCTGACCTTCAGCAAGACCTCCTCCGCCACCACTTAAAACAAAAACAAAAAAAAATCTTCCTATTCGATAACATTGTAATTAAAAAATAAAAAAAGAAAATGGCTAAGCCTCGCCTAGGCGCCTAGGATGTAGGTGTCGGGTTTGACGCCTAGCCCGCCCAGGGCTTTCTCTAACCTTGCATGTATGCAACGTCCCCCCCCCCAAAAAAAAATGCGAAGAGGCTGTTTTCGAGACTCAAAACTATGACATCCATGTCACAAGGCAGCAACGTTACCGTTGCGCCAAGGTACTAACGATCCTTAATAGATTTAAATTAGACTTATCAGTTCCTAAATTTAATTAGAAAAACTAAAAATTCATAGAAAGACCCCCATTTAAGTAGAACTGATTATCATTAAAGAAACATGAAAACTTCCCAATTCAATTAGGCTTGATAACAGAAGACATTCAAGTTACATTTAAAGTAATTAAAAATCCTTAATTAACTACAATTTCTAATTTGTTTAGGAAAAAGGAAGTAAACATTCATAACTATTAAATGAAAAGTGGTGCTTTCAAACAAACTTAGGGCCTGTTTGGCAAATGAATAAAATGAGTTTTAAGTGGAATAAGTTTGGCCCTAGTATTTAGCCCTAGTTTGGCAATCAACAAACTTGGACTAAACCAGTTTTTCTTTGGCCCATTTTCGCCTCATAACTAGGCCAGAATTAAACCAATACCCTATTGGTATGAAAAAGAACTAGATAACTCTGGCCCAAAAATCAAGGAAAAAAAAGAAGAAAAAAATAAGTAAACTATCAAAGTTGCTATCTTACATATATTATGTGTTAACCAAAGAAGAAATAGTTCTAAACTAGTTTTCTTTAATAGTTAGCCAAACTTGGTTCACCTTAAAACTAGTACACATAGAAACTAGTTTAGCCAAATCAAGCCTATGTGAAACCGGATCAAAACTAAACTTGGTTAGTTTCTAAGTTGCCAAACACACCCTTAGGATAGGTATTTAGTAAGTATAAAACTAAATAATCCAGTTTAATTAGAGTAAGTATTCGAGTAGGATTTTTTTTTCTTTCTTACGTCATATACATATAAAGTAGATGTAACATTTTCTTCATACTGCAGGTGTATTGTAGGTGACAAACTTTCTAGGCTCTAGCTATTAGAAAACAGTTGTTGATATGTGATGCATGGAAAAGAAATATATCATTAATTAGCATTTCTCCAGTACCCTCGTACAAAAGTAATCAATTTGAAAGGTTACTATTACCCTTCCTTTATATATAAAGAGACATTGGTGAACTACACTTAAAGGCACAAACACATGACATGTGTCAAAAACATTGCCACGTGTCCACGTATCCTATCAGATACTGACATGTGGACACCTAATCATATCTTCATTTAAAATTCTCATCAAATTAAAATTATCCATAATAACAATTTTCTCATAATCAAACTCCTTTTTTCTAATCCTATCTTCATCTAAAAATGCTCATCAAGTTAAAACTATCCATAATTAAAAATTCTAATAACCAAAGACATCCTTTATATATAAAAGGGTTCATCAAGATTAGAAAATTATCAATTACCCCCTTCAAAATCCAAAAACTACAAACAACCCATTTAAAACTCAAAAATTACAAACAACCCTCTGGATTCAAAAGTTACAAACAACTTCCTCAAAAATCTAAAAATCCAAATAAGCCCTTGAAAAATCAAAAATTAGAAGCAACCCATTACAATTCAAAAATTACAAATATCCCTGAAAAATACAACAATTACAAATAGCACCATAAAATTCTAAAATTATAAATTGCCCGTCTTAAAATCTAAACTTTACAAACAATACCTAAAAAATTTGAAAATTACATACTGACCTTCTAAAAAGTTCAACAATTACAAATAGCCCCTTGAACTTCACAAACAATCCCCTTAAAGGTTTTACAAACAGGCCCTTGAAAGTTTCAAAAATTATAAAAACCTCCTTGAAAATTTTACAATCTAGCCCTTTGAAAATTTTACAAATAGTCACGTGAAAGTTGCTAAAATAACAAACACAACCTACTTAAAATTTTGAATTATCACAACAACTCCCCAAAAATTTACAAAAAACCCTTGAAAGTTTCAAAATTACAAACATCCACGAAAATATGAAAATAACAAATTTCCCTATGAAGTTGCCAAAACCCTTAAGATTCAAAATTACAAATAAACCCTTGAATAATGCAAATATTACAAACAACCCAATGAAAGTTTCAAAATTATAAAACCTCCTTGAAAATTTTACAATCTAGCCCTTTGAAAATTTTACAAACAACACTTTGAAAATTTTACAAACAACACTTTGAAAATTTTACAATCTAGCCCTTTGAAAATTTTACAATCTAGCCCTTTGAAAATTTTACAAATAGTCACGTGAAAGTTGCTAAAATAACAAACACAACCTACTTAAAATTTTGAATTATCACAACAACTCCCCAAAAATTTACAAAAACCCTTGAAAGTTTCAAAATTACAAACAACCCAATGAAAGTTTCAAAATTATAAAACCTCCTTGAAAATTTTACAAACAACCCATTTAAAACTCAAAATTACAAACAACCCATTTAAAACTCAAAATTACAAACAACCCATTTAAAACTCAAAATTACAAATATCCCCGAAAAATACAACAATTACAAATAGCCCCTTGAACTTCACAAACAATCCCCTTAAAGGTTTTACAAACAGGCCCTTGAAAGTTTCAAAATTACAAATATCCCCGAAAAATACAACAATTACAAATAGCCCCTTGAACTTCACAAACAATCCCCTTAAAGGTTTTACAAACAGGCCCTTGAAAGTTTCAAAATTATAAAACCTCCTTGAAAATTTTACAATCTAGCCCTTTGAAAATTTTACAATCTAGCCCTTTGAAAATTTTACAATCTAGCCCTTTGAAAATTTTACAAACAACACTTTGAAAATTTTACAAACAACCCAATGAAAGTTTCAAAATTATAAAACCTCCTTGAAAATTTTACAAACAACCCAATGAAAGTTTCAAAATTATAAAACCTCCTTGAAAATTTTACAATCTAGCCCTTTGAAAATTTTACAATCTAGCCCTTTGAAAATTTTACAATCTAGCCCTTTGAAAATTTTACAATCTAGCCCTTTGAAAATTTTACAATCTAGCCCTTTGAAAATTTTACAATCTAGCCCTTTGAAAATTTTACAAACAACACTTTGAAAATTTTACAATCTAGCCCTTTGAAAATTTTACAATCTAGCCCTTTGAAAATTTTACAATCTAGCCCTTTGAAAATTTTACAATCTAGCCCTTTGAAAATTTTACAATCTAGCCCTTTGAAAATTTTACAATCTAGCCCTTTGAAAATTTTACAATCTAGCCCTTTGAAAATTTTACAATCTAGCCCTTTGAAAATTTTACAAACAACACTTTGAAAATTTTACAATCTAGCCCTTTGAAAATTTTACAATCTAGCCCTTTGAAAATTTTACAATCTAGCCCTTTGAAAATTTTACAATCTAGCCCTTTGAAAATTTTACAATCTAGCCCTTTGAAAATTTTACAATCTAGCCCTTTGAAAATTTTACAATCTAGCCCTTTGAAAATTTTACAATCTAGCCCTTTGAAAATTTTACAAACAACCCAATGAAAGTTTCAAAATTATAAAACCTCCTTGAAAATTTTACAATCTAGCCCTTTGAAAATTTTACAAACAACACTTTGAAAATTTTACAAACAACCCAATGAAAGTTTCAAAATTACAAATATACCCTTAAAAATTTTACAAACAACCCATTTAAAACTCAAAATTACAAATATCCCCGAAAAATACAACAATTACAAATAGCCCCTTGAACTTCACAAACAATCCCCTTAAAGGTTTTACAAACAGGCCCTTGAAAGTTTCAAAATTACAAACAACCCATTTAAAACTCAAAATTACAAACAACCCATTTAAAACTCAAAATTACAAATATACCCTTAAAAATTTTACAAACAACCCATTTAAAACTCAAAATTACAAATAACCCCAAGAAAATCCAAAATTACAAAGAATCCTCTAGAAAGTTAAAAGACAAATATCCCTTGAAATTTAACAAAGAACCCACGAAAATTTTCCAACCGGACCCATTAAAGTTTTAAAAATTACAAATATACCCTTAAAAATTTTACAAACAACACTTTGAAAATTTTACAACTTGCCCATGAAAGTTGAGAAAATAATAAACACCTTGCAATATTACAAACAAATCCCTAAAAATTTTACAAACAACCCAATGAAAGTTTCAAAATTTTTTTAAAAAATCTCTCAAAGAATTCGCAAAAAGCCCCACAAAAGTTTTAAAAATTACAAATAACCCCAAGAAAATTTCACAAAACAGCCCCCTGAAAACTTTATAACCATCCCCTTAGAAGTTTAGAAAACTACAAACAGCCCTCAAAACTTTGAAAACCAATTAGCAGCCCCTTAGCAGTTTGCAAGACCACAAAGAGCCCTTTGAAATATTACAACAAAAATTTCTAAAATACAAATGGCCCCCCTGATTTAACATATTATATTATAATATATCCTTGGTGAGGAGAACGCATCAGGTAGAAGGGTATAATGGTCATGAGAAGTCTCATGTCGTTAATAATAAGGAATGGTGTAACTTCCTACTATCCATTTTGGAGATTAGAGGGAAGTTTTAATCTCATTTGTGTCCCAATCCACAGCGAACCAAAAACGATACTTGATTGAAAATCTTGGGAAATTGAAATCTCATCCCCTTTCCCACACAGGACCAAGCGATGCCTATGTTCTTTTCCTATTAAATCTCTTTCCACAGAATATCAAATATCATCGTATATCATGTTCTTTATGTTTTAAAAATCACAAACTTTTATTTAGATTTACAAAAGAGGGCTTGATGGTTAAGCTATCTAATTTTGAATTTCTAACTTAAGATCGTAATTTTTCTAAGAAAAACCCTACCACTCAAATTGTCTATATATATATATATATATATATATATATATATATATATATATATATATATATATATATATATATATATATATATATATATATATATATATATATATATATATATATATATTCTCTCCTTCTCATTACAAGCAATTAAGGTTTTCATTATCTCTTCCATCATAAGCATTTAATATATTAATTAACAGATGATATGTAAGTTATAGCCTCTTATTATACTAGGTTAGCTTAGCATTCAAGATGTATAAACTAACATATATAAACTAAAGAAATCAAAACAATCCATGCGAGCACGGGCATAATACTTGTACTTAAGAAATACATCTATACTAAACGAGGAATGTACATATATAAGAAGCTCATGACTGCTTCAAATACAAGAACAGTTCTAAGATACTGACATGATTCATCATCCTAATAGTCATAGGCCTGAATGCAAAACACTACCAGGAAACCTCAAAACAAGTTAACCAGAAAATTTATAACTAAGTACCTGCAGGTAGTAAGAAATAGAACTTCTAAAAATTAGTTAATCATGACATTATGTACAATTATTAGATGAGAGCAAGGTTTAATAAATAGACTGTGACATCTTATAGAAGACTGAAGTAGCAAGCATCACATCATTTTGGAAAGCTTGTTTCCTTTTTCATAAGTAGGCAGTATGTTTGTTACATATTTTATATGAATAAGCAAAAGAGGATCCCTTACTTGAATGACAAGCCAAGGTCATAATCGCTAGACTGGAAAATGCGCCTAAATGAATCCTTGAAAACAGAATGACCAAAACTCTCTGCAAGCACAACAATTCCACCACTTGTTTCAACTGCAACTTTTAGTTCTGCCAAGCCAACCTGACGAGAAAAATAACAGAACAAAATGAAGCTACTTTGATTCTCTAAATCTGAACAACATACAACAGCAACACAGCCCTCTAGAGGGGAATACAAACAACACAACAGAAAACTAAAGCAATACTTGGAAGAAGACACATCCAAAATGGAATGGTAAAATAGTAATGAGAAATAGAGATAACATTTGCAAGCCAACAAACTACAGGATATCCATTGGAATAATGGAATATGAGTTTAAGTGTATCTTTGAGGTCAAATGTCAGAAGAGGCCAGTGCATAATCTCAGGCATAAACATAACAATTTCAGACAATTGGAAAAGTAAAGTGCATATCACTAGGCAAGAACATAATATTAAGTTTGATGTATTATCATATGCCAAAAATAAGAACAATATCAAAACATTCATTCTGATTTCCAAAATTGTTTAGGTCCACAAACGATTTGTTTTTCCTCATTCCAGAGTATCCATATATGATGCAATCTAGTCTTTTGATCCCACTTCAGGATTGCTTTGAAGGGATAATAGAAAGCCCCAGGCTTAACTTGCATTCATCCCTGAGATTCTAAACAACAGATCCGTTAACTCACAGTATGTAGAAACTTAAGGCCTCATAGGGTTTATACAGGCTGGAACTACATGATTTATGTGTTACCGAAAAGGGTCTGTTGACTTTTCAACACCGGTCCCCAAAACACATTTGAAAAGTGTCCTTGTTATTGTATGCTTTGAAAGTAACTCTTTTAATTTAATTCATTCTTTGAAATTAATCTCCACTATGTAGTGTACGTAGCAACGATAATCATGCATGTGTCTTTTGTTAATGTCCACCAAATGAATTTGTAATCCTAGTTGTTAAAAAGAAAACAATACCTCGTATTGTGAAGTAGTTTCAAGTTTTCTAAATCACTGGTTACATAAAGAATCCTTATGTAGATTCCTGACTTGGAAACTGAATGGATATACAAATGCAAAGCAAGCGGAAATCAAATAGAAAAGTTAATTCAGACATTGGATCTCAGACCTGGTCAAGTGCACATGCAAACAGATCAAGCACATGTCCTTGATGTACAAGCTGTTTCGAGAGCCCCTCATAGAACTTGACAGCTTTACTGTAAAGAGAGGCGGAGCCTTTATCTAAGTCCTTGTGAGAACGAATAGGCTCGGATAAATTCTTGGATACAATCTGCAGAGGTGATACAGAATATAAATAAAACGTTTTAAAAGCTGCCAGAAGACTAAAGAGATGCAGATTTTAGTTAATACAAGGTCATGATTACAAGAATTCCCTTTAGTACAAAAGGATAATTGAAAGAGTGATAAGCCATTGGAATCATTATGCAACAGATTTCAAACGATAAATCAAAGCAGATGATTCAGTATTAGAATAAATAGCAGAGAACTTACAGAGCCAGCACCTTCTGTTGATGGACCACCAATGAAGGCCATAATCCTTGCCCCAGAACCAGGTACACAAACTCCTAATAAACTAGCTGCTATGCTTAATGCTGTGCTGGTGCATCGTGATGCACGCTCATCTGCTGGGACAGGCCAAGGATCTTTTTGAAGTTCCTCCAGAAACTAACCATTCAAGTGTAAAATATAAGACACAGATTTAGAATGTAAAGCAAAGGAAAAGATGTAGTTAGTCTCCAAAAGAGGCAAAGAAACAGCTACAGTTACTATACTACTAACTTCGCAACCTGGGAACATTTTGGAGAAGAGTAAGAAAAATATTCCAAATTCACATGGAAATTAAATTTTACCACCTGGATCTTCCAGATGAATTTAAGTTGAACTTTATTGAAATTAATAATAAAAAGAAACCCTGGTATTCCTTCATTTAGTAAATAACATTTCAATTTCTTTTATCTACATTATAAGATTCAAAATGTTCATATATACAACAAAAAAGCAACATAAAAATGGGAAACTTAACTGAACTTAGGACAAACTCGCACTCAGATGCAGGTAACAGGAACCTAGCAATACTCTCTGCTGATAGACCATCCCTAGTCCCAGCAATCACTCCAACAGGCGGCCTTGGTTTCTGCACAAAGAAATTCATTTGCTCCAGAATCTGATCCTTCGTGATCTCTTTTGAACCCTTGAATACATATGATTTTGGCATTTGCCCAAATCCTAGCTCATGAACCTGCACAGATAAAAGATCTTCGCATCTTCAGAATAACAGCAACCTTCTAGCAAGAAAAAGTTTATCGTGGATATAACAAAACCTGCACATAAGTTCCAAAGGTTATTAACCCAACAAGGGACTTTTCGGGAAGCAACTCGATAGCCTGGGCCAATGCAGACTTCAAGAACCCGAGCTCCTCCTCAATGATACAGGTGTCAAGCACGAAGAGGAACACCGGGGGCACGGTTGGGCCCGTGTCTGGGGACGACTCATACTCTATCGTAGTGTACTGAGAGTATAGTTCAGCAGGGAGGTTGCCTTCCGAGATAGACGAATAGTGCTGTGGAAAGTGGTTTCTTTGATAGCAAAACGGGCAAATCCAAATCTTTGCAACGTAGTCCACAACGGAGAACGGGTTGAGAATAGAACGGCAGATTCTGCAACGAAGCGGACCGTAGGGAAGGACGGGGACATTTGGGATGGGCTTCAGCGGGGTGTAGATGCAGGCTGTAGGGATAACACAGCTAGTTGCTTCCTGTTTCGTGCCAGGAAACACATTCCAAGTCATTCTAACTCCATCTTGAGACTCAAGATCCGCAAATTCTGCCATCCTTTGCCGGCTTATTCCCGTATCCTACTATTTGCTCGTATATTTCTATTTATCAGAAATAATCTGTCAGTCCTTAGCATGGATTAGAAACAGACAATGTTGGACTCCTATAATTTATAAATGAAAAGACAACAATTGGATTGCAATTAAAACCAAATTTGCACTTTAACTTATCCAATATCATAGAAGATGAAACAAAAACTTCTGCTAATTTGATTGTTCTGTTCTTCAAATTAGTATCGAAAAATCTACAAGTTCAAACATTTAGATCGCGAGTCATCAATTCTTCAATGAACGAATCTACAACAGCAGAATTCTCAAACCTAGGAAGTCATCCATTGTTCCTCGATCATGTATGAATTATGATTCATAACAAATCAAACCCTAGGAAAGAAAAATTCTCAGAGGACAAAGGGCGACAGTAGCTTACCTTTGTCCAAGTCGATGAATTCACAAAAGAAAACCCTAGTTTGATAAGAGAATCAGAAACCCTAGGAAGAGACGATCTCTGCTGCTTCAAGGTTTCTGCTTTTTGTTGATATCGGATTGGATTCTTACGAGTTCCCGTTTTAGGGTAAAAGCAAAGACAGAATCTTTCTAGATTCAAGTATGAATTGCCTATAGGCTGCATTGGGTTCGGGTTCATCTAAGATCCGAGTCCGTAAACTTTTTTTTTTTTTTTTTTTTTTTTTGATGGCAAGAGTCCGTAAACTTTGTTTTTAAATATGGTAAAATTGTGTGCAATGCTTAAATGTAGCCAAACTCGACGCACGTGTGTTTTACCCTATGATTTCCGATTTATCTTATCCCTTTTTTGTCGTAATTACATCTGCATTAAGCGTGGAGAAAAAATCAAAAATCATTATCTCCTTATCATCTCGGCTCCTCTCCTCTCCTCCTCCTCTTATAACCATCTCCTTCTTCCTCCTCTCCTCTCCTCCTCCTCTTATAACCATCTCCTTCTTCCTCTCCTCTCCTCTCCTCTCCTCTCCTCTCCTCTCCTCTCCTCTCCATCACTAGCCCCTCAAAATCTTGTAGCTCCATCCCTTCTCCTTTACCATCACCGAGTACTCCATTAAAGTCTTTACATCCTCCTCCATCACCATCACGGCACTACTCGTGCCTCCTCCACCGCCTCCACCACATGCTCCTCCCTCCACGATAGTAAACAACCACTACTCCTTCCGTACATATGGAATATTATTACAGGTCGAAAAGCACTCCATCTCCCCTCAGATTCCTTCCCTACTCCTCTTCCTCCTCTCCTCTCCTCCGATAGTAAACAACCACTACTCCTTCCGTACATATGGAATATTATTACACGGTCGAAAAGCACTCCATCTCCCCCTCCGATTCCTTCCCCTACTCCTCTTCCTCCTCCGCCTCCGCCCGCAAGTTCTATCACCAATTTTTTTCTTGTGAGATTACGACTAAGATGATGGGGCGGCGATGCTGACCCGGGAAACTCTATCACAAACCTGTCAATTTGCTAGACAATGGGTGCCGTTCTATAGGAAATTCAATGTTGAAAGTGGACTTAACACGAACCATAGTAGACCTAACACGAATGAAACTGGACTTAATACGAACCAGGATCGTGTTAAGTCTAACCTGGTTCATGTTAAGTCTATTTTGGTTCATGTTAAGTCTAACATGGTTCATGTTAAGTCTAATCTGGTTCATGTTAAGTCTAACTTGGTTCATGTTAAGTCTATTTTGGTTCATGTTAAGTCTATTTTGGGAGCAAGGCTCCTATGAACTTAAGTTCATAATGAATAGTGGTGCACCAACTTTTCTAACCACTCATCTTGCTTTGGGATCCGTGAAAGATATAAAGCCCACTTTGAGATTTGTGCATCACAAATCTCAAGACAAGATGAATGGATAAAAAAGTTGGTGCACCACTATTCATTATGAACTTAAGTTCATAGGAGTCTTGCTCTCTATTTTGGTTCATGTTCAATCTATTTTTATTCATGTTAAATCCAACTTGATTCATGTTAATTCAAACTTTGTTTCTTATTTTATTTACCTTTTCTATTTATGGAAACACAATAAGGTCCAGGAAATGAAATGAAGCCTTTTAATTACTTGGAGCCGGCAAGAAATGAAATGAAACAAACCAAGTCTGTGATCGACGCCAACCACTGTTGATCTGAGCATGGATTCCTGTAGGCTTTTCTCTCATAAGCTTAGAAAGGAGTTTTCATTGCAGAGAGAGGGATCAGGCTCATTCTGATTTGAAAATTTTTAATTTTTTTTGGGTGTGGGGGTGATTTTTAATTTTAGGAGGGTGCTTAGGCAAATGTACAGAGCTGAGTGAAATATGTGTGTGTGATTTTGAGTAGGCGTGTTTTCTTCTAGGTGTTTTTTGTGAACTAGAAGAAGGTAGCTAGCTGGTTAGTTTTTTGTATTTTTGTACGTGCGATTAAAATAAATTCAAAATCAAAATTTAAAAAAATAAAAAAGTGCCATGGAATTGAATGGATTTTGGTACTAGTTATTTGTTTGTTTTTGTGTGGGCCACGTGTATTCCTAAGACCATTATAAAAAGCTTCATTTCATTTCCTGGACCTTATTTTGTTTCTAAAAATAGAAAAGGTAAATAAAATAAGAAACAAAGTTTGAATTAACATGAATCAAGTTGGATTTAACATGAATAAAAATAGATTTAACATGAACCAAGTTGGACTTAATATGAACCAAAATAGACTTAACATGAACCAAGTTAGACTTAACATGAACCAAAATAGACTTAACATGAACCAGATTAGACTTAACATGAACCAGGTTAGACTTCACATGAACCAAAATAGACTTAACATGAACCAGGTTAGACTTACACGAACCAGGTTAGACTTAACACGATCCTGGTTCGTATTAAGTCTAGTTTCATTCGTGTTAGATCTACTATGGTTCGTGTTAAGTCCACTTTTATTTCCTGGACCTTATTTTATTTCCAAAAATAGAAAAGGTAAATAAAATAAGAAATAAAGTTTGAATTAACATGAACCAAGTTGGATTTAACATGAATAAAAATAGATTTAACATGAACCAAATTAGACTTAACATGAACCAAAATAGACTTAACATGAACCAAGTTAGACTTAACATGAACCAAAATAGACTTAACATGAACCAGATTAGACTTAACATGAATCAGGTTAGACTTAACATGAACCAAAATAGACTTAACACGAACCTAGTTAGACGTAACATGAACCAGGTTAGACTTAACATGAACCAAGTTAGACTTAACATGAACCAGGTTAGACTTAATACGAACCTAGTTAGGCGTAACATGAACCAAAATAGACTTAACACGATCCTGGTTCTATAATACAATTAACTTGCAGTGAAATAGAACTAACATGAAGCAGAATAGAATTAACATGAAGTTGAATAGAATTAACATGCAACCGAATAGAATTAACGTGAAGTGAGATTGAATTAACATGAAGTGGAATAGAATTAACATGCAAACCGAAGATCATTATACAACAAACATGGACACGTAGATAAGAGAGCAAAGCTTCAACCAGGTCCTCATTTCCACTACATATATATACAACACTAACAAATCCATGATCAAAAGTTTGGCATAGAGAACTAATATTTAGTAGTGCGATGAAGTCTATATGTTAACAATAATTATGACAAGTTCAGCTTTTCAGAAACAATTCTGCAACCATCGAAAAGCTTAAGGTTTGAGAAGTTTAAGAAATTTCTGGAACTCTTTGACAGTAATATCAGGAGGCGGAGGTGGAGAGGAGACTCAGATAGGAGGCGCATGAAGGATCCAACCAGATCTCAAGGAAGAGACGGTTCAGCAGAGAAGGGATGAGGGGAGGAGCAGAGGGTGCCGAGGGGAGTCAATGGAGGGAGGGAGTCATGGAGGGAGTCAGAGGGGTCGAAGGGGAGGAGAGAGGGCTCTGAGGGGAGTCAACGATGGATGAGTGGAGTCAGCAAATGAAGATGGAGGGAGAGCCACTGATGGAAGGAGGAGGGGAATTGAATGAGGAATCAGTGAAGAGTAGGAGAGGAAGAAGGAGATGGGTTATGAGAGGAGGAGAGGAGGAAGAAGGAGATGGGTTATGAGAGGAGGAGAGGAGGAAGAAGGAGATGGGTTATGAGAGGAGGAGAGGAGGAAGAAGGAGATGGGTTATGAGAGGAGGAGAGGAGAAGAGCTGAGACGAGGAAGAAGAAGATAAGGGTATTTTTGGGTTTTTTATTTCTTTCTCTCTCTCCATGCTTAGTTGGCATGCAATTATGACAAAAAAGGGTCGGACATAAATTGGGGCACTGTTTAGGGCTGAAACACATGGGGCAAAGTTGGAGGGGGCTGGTCACATGGAGTTTTTGCTTTTGGAGCCTTGACACAATTTTCCCTAAAAAATAAGGACTTACTAAAATGCATATAGATGGAAGGTTTCTCAATATAAAGATATATTTGATTTCATCATAATTATTCTGTTAAATAAATTAGTTAAGTGAATTATATGATATTAGGCTGGGTTTAAAATTTTCAATTCAAATCAAATAAAATTCTGATCCAACATAAGTTTGGTAGAATTCAACATTCTAGATTTGTGCCTGTCTTGAAATCGAGATTTGATTTCATGTCTAAAAATAGAATTATATTATCATGAATATATTAATAAACTCTCTTGTATCATGAACTATATTTTATTTTTTTAATATTATCTATTTTTCTCATATTTGTTTTGTATGCGGTTATATATTCATGTATATACATTTTCATAACCGAATTCAAATTTAGCGAATCTGGATATGAATTTTTCTTCTTGAGGCATATTTTTATCTGCATCCATGATTGGTAAACCGATACGAATATGTTATGTTAAGTATCATAGCTAAGTCGTATCTAAACGACCTATCGTGGGATAATAGCAATCAACGCAATGAGAAATCAATTAGAAAAAAAGCAAATCAAAATGTTCAAAATAAAATTATGGGTTATGCCGTATGCTCCTTAACTTGTTACTTTAAACCAATGAACTTATTCAAAATTTTAATTACTATTATTTTCTCTAATAAATTAATTACTAGTACTGCTTTTGAAACAATTCTGCAACCATCGAAAAGCTTAAGGTTTGAGAAGTTTAAGAAATTTCTGGAACTCTTTGACAGTAATATCAGGAGGCGGAGGTGGAGGGAGGAGACGACGGCGGGATAGGAGGCGACGAAGGATCCAACGGCGGATCTGAAGGAAGAGACGGGTTCGCAGAGGCGGGGGATGAGGGGGAGGAGCGAGAGGGCTGTCGGAGGGGGGAGTCGGCGATGGAGGGAGGGAGTCGGCGATGGAGGGAGGGAGTCGGCGATGGAGGGAGGGAGTCGGCGATGGAGGGAGGGAGTCGGCGATGGAGGGAGGGAGTCGGCGATGGAGGGAGGGAGTCGGCGATGGAGGGAGGGAGTCGGCGATGGAGGGAGGGAGTCGGCGATGGAGGGAGGGAGTCGGCGATGGAGGGAGGGAGTCGGCGATGGAGGGAGGGAGTCGGCGATGGAGGGAGGGAGTCGGCGATGGAGGGAGGGAGTCGGCGATGGAGGGAGGGAGTCGGCGATGGAGGGAGGGAGTCGGCGATGGAGGGAGGGAGTCGGCGATGGAGGGAGGGAGTCGGCGATGGAGGGAGGGAGTCGGCGATGGAGGGAGGGAGTCGGCGATGGAGGGAGGGAGTCGGCGATGGAGGGAGGGAGTCGGCGATGGAGGGAGGGAGTCGGCGATGGAGGGAGGGAGTCGGCGATGGAGGGAGGGAGTCGGCGATGGAGGGAGGGAGTCGGCGATGGAGGGAGGGAGTCGGCGATGGAGGGAGGGAGTCGGCGATGGAGGGAGGGAGTCGGCGATGGAGGGAGGGAGTCGGCGATGGAGGGAGGGAGTCGGCGATGGAGGGAGGGAGTCGGCGATGGAGGGAGGGAGTCGGCGATGGAGGGAGGGAGTCGGCGATGGAGGGAGGGAGTCGGCGATGGAGGGAGGGAGTCGGCGATGGAGGGAGGGAGTCGGCGATGGAGGGAGGGAGTCGGCGATGGAGGGAGGGAGTCGGCGATGGAGGGAGGGAGTCGGCGATGGAGGGAGGGAGTCGGCGATGGAGGGAGGGAGTCGGCGATGGAGGGAGGGAGTCGGCGATGGAGGGAGGGAGTCGGCGATGGAGGGAGGGAGTCGGCGATGGAGGGAGGGAGTCGGCGATGGAGGGAGGGAGTCGGCGATGGAGGGAGGGAGTCGGCGATGGAGGGAGGGAGTCGGCGATGGAGGGAGGGAGTCGGCGATGGAGGGAGGGAGTCGGCGATGGAGGGAGGGAGTCGGCGATGGAGGGAGGGAGTCGGCGATGGAGGGAGGGAGTCGGCGATGGAGGGAGGGAGTCGGCGATGGAGGGAGGGAGTCGGCGATGGAGGGAGGGAGTCGGCGATGGAGGGAGGGAGTCGGCGATGGAGGGAGGGAGTCGGCGATGGAGGGAGGGAGTCGGCGATGGAGGGAGGGAGTCGGCGATGGAGGGAGGGAGTCGGCGATGGAGGGAGGGAGTCGGCGATGGAGGGAGGGAGTCGGCGATGGAGGGAGGGAGTCGGCGATGGAGGGAGGGAGTCGGCGATGGAGGGAGGGAGTCGGCGATGGAGGGAGGGAGTCGGCGATGGAGGGAGGGAGTCGGCGATGGAGGGAGGGAGTCGGCGATGGAGGGAGGGAGTCGGCGATGGAGGGAGGGAGTCGGCGATGGAGGGAGGGAGTCGGCGATGGAGGGAGGGAGTCGGCGATGGAGGGAGGGAGTCGGCGATGGAGGGAGGGAGTCGGCGATGGAGGGAGGGAGTCGGCGATGGAGGGAGGGAGTCGGCGATGGAGGGAGGGAGTCGGCGATGGAGGGAGGGAGTCGGCGATGGAGGGAGGGAGTCGGCGATGGAGGGAGGGAGTCGGCGATGGAGGGAGGGAGTCGGCGATGGAGGGAGGGAGTCGGCGATGGAGGGAGGGAGTCGGCGATGGAGGGAGGGAGTCGGCGATGGAGGGAGGGAGTCGGCGATGGAGGGAGGGAGTCGGCGATGGAGGGAGGGAGTCGGCGATGGAGGGAGGGAGTCGGCGATGGAGGGAGGGAGTCGGCGATGGAGGGAGGGAGTCGGCGATGGAGGGAGGGAGTCGGCGATGGAGGGAGGGAGTCGGCGATGGAGGGAGGGAGTCGGCGATGGAGGGAGGGAGTCGGCGATGGAGGGAGGGAGTCGGCGATGGAGGGAGGGAGTCGGCGATGGAGGGAGGGAGTCGGCGATGGAGGGAGGGAGTCGGCGATGGAGGGAGGGAGTCGGCGATGGAGGGAGGGAGTCGGCGATGGAGGGAGGGAGTCGGCGATGGAGGGAGGGAGTCGGCGATGGAGGGAGGGAGTCGGCGATGGAGGGAGGGAGTCGGCGATGGAGGGAGGGAGTCGGCGATGGAGGGAGGGAGTCGGCGATGGAGGGAGGGAGTCGGCGATGGAGGGAGGGAGTCGGCGATGGAGGGAGGGAGTCGGCGATGGAGGGAGGGAGTCGGCGATGGAGGGAGGGAGTCGGTAGCAATCAACGAATGAGAAATCAATTAGAAAAAAAGCAAATCAAAATGTTCAAAATAAAATTATGGGTTATGCCGTATGCTCCTTAACTTGTTACTTTAAACCAATGAACTTATTCAAAATTTTAATTACTATTATTTTCTCTAATAAATTAATTACTAGTACTGCTCATTCTAAGGCAATAAGCCTACAAAAATATTGTATATATGAGTGTTGTAACTTTCTCTTCATGTTTAATAAAAACAAATTTGCAAAATAAACCATGTGAACAATCAAATTAGAACTAACACGTGTGTTATTTATAGGAAAGATGCTACAAAAATGTGAAAATTTGCTTAATTGTTAGGAAAAATTATGTCTAGGCCCCAAATTAAGAACCCTCATGTGATCAAGCCCATTACTTTTTAGCCATATTTTTTTGGCCCCTTGACCCAAGTTCTCATGTGAAAAAAAAAATCCTTTTTTAGCTTTGATCCCCAAAATATCATCACCTTCAACCTCTCATCTCTTTTTTTTATAAACTCATGAATTATTTTCCTCCTATTGATTCTCCTCAACCATTATCTCTTTCACCACCGCCTCCGCCATTGCATCATCCTTCTCTTTCTTCTCATTTTTTTGAACTATTATCTTTTTCGCCGTCACGATAACTTTTTTGTCATTTTTATCTTTTCTCAACCATCTCTCCTCTTCCTTCTCCCACCACCACCACCGCATAACCCAAAAATTATCTCCTTTGACTAAAATGATCATATTTTAAAGTCATGTCGAAGTTAATACTTAACAGATAAAGTTAACATCTAATACTTACAATTACGATCTAATAATTAAAGTTAACACGTACATTAACTGTAAGGTTTAGATGTTAACTTTACCTGTTAAGTACTAACTTCGATGTGATCCTAACTGGCTTTTAGCGCGAGATGGAATCGAGCGAGGAAGCGGCTTGTGGCCCCAACTTCGATGTGACTTTAAAAAATAGTTATTTTATCCAAGAAATACGGCTTTAAGAGATGAGGCATACAACTTTAAGAGATAAGGCGACGATTATGAAAGAACGAGAAAATAAAAACAGAGAGAGAAAGAGAATGTTGAAAATAAATGGAAGAGGAGGGAGAGGAAGAAAGGTGACTGGAGATGGGTTAAATGAGAGAAGACGAAGGTGGATGAGCGGAGGAGGACGGATGGGGGAGGCAAAAAAAAAAGGGCGATGATGTAGTAAGAATAGAGGAAAAAGAAGCGAGGAGAATAAAGTTGGATGAAGAAGTAAAGAGGAAGGAGGTGAGCGGAAAAAAAAAAAAGAGGAGAGGGGGGTGGAATAGAGAAGGGAGGAGTATGATGGTAGGGAAGAAGAGAGGATGTGGAATGGAGAAAGAGAGAGAATACAAGAGGAAGAATGAGAAGATGAGGAGGAAGATAAGGGGTATTTTGGGGATGCGAGGAAAATATGGGTTGGGGAGGGGCCTTTTCACATAAGAATTTAGGTTAAGGGGCCAAAATACAGGGCCAAAAAGTCAATGAGTTTCGTCACATGAGGGTTCTTAATTAGGGGCCTAGACACAATTTTTTCTAATTGTTAAAAAGGTTGATAAATCAATCTAAATTGAAATGCGGGTCACTGGTAAATCTACCTCTACAGTTTCAGATAAAGAGGAGCCACAGTCCACACATAAAACCTCACCAAGGGCAATGCAAGATGATATAAACTCCAAACTGAGACTCAATAGAAAAATGGGTTCCCTCTCTTTCTTCTTCTTCTCATGGCGATCACAGCCTCAACCAATGCTCTCCCTTTTATCTCCCTCGCTAGAACAAATAACACATCTCCCACCTTCATCAGCCCATTACATCTCCCTTGCTACAAACCCATTTCTAATCTCACAACAGTTCGAACTCAATGCGATGTCTCGGTCTCAGTGGCCTTCAATCCTTCAGGAAATTTTGACCTCTCGCTCACCGGGGACGAGGAGGGTGAGAACTACTTCATCTCAGTTGTCATTAGCTGTTGCAATGAGATTGCCTGCTACCTGCTTGTTTCTTTGTCTGCGAGAAGTCATGAGGAGTGTGTTATTATTTTCTCTTTGGCCCAAGTTTGCTTTTTTACTCTCTTAGTGATTATGTATTTAGAACTGCTAGTAGCCCTTTTGATTGGAAGCTGTGACCAATTAAATCTTGATCAAACAATTGTCATGAAGGTAGAACCCTGTAAACTGCAGAGAGGTTGTTCACTATTCAGGACTAAATAATGCAACCGATACTGATATTTTATTGATCCAAGTTATTCATAATTGGGTAGTGTTTATCGATGTGAAACTATTTTCACATACATATATTTTAACGCCCTCTTTGTTTTAATAATGAGCTCTTTTTAACTTCTACCTATAACTACTTGATATTCACCAAGGCAAGCATAACCTTTCATAGTTATTTCATCCTTGTCTTTCTACTTGCCTTTGTTCCGGAAAAGTAAAGAGAGAAAATCTGGCTCGGCTGATTCCTGAAATGCCAAAAGTTTGTTTTCACTTCATCAACGTTGAAGAAAATACCCACCATATATTATCGTTCCTTTCTTGCTATAATTATGAACTGCTATTACTTCTACCTACAGTTACCTTTTTGGTCCCCTATTCTAGGCATCCTTATTAAGTCGATTCTTCTCTTCGTAACAAGAAGTTTATGACTGTGTTACATTGACCCCGGACATGAGATCAAGTGTATGAGTGCTTTGAAGTGTCTGATATGAGAAATATTAAACAGTAGGATATAGGGATATAGATAATCACAGATTATCTATCCCATATTTAGATGAGCAACATGCTATCTTTACTATGCTAGTGCTAGTTTACATATCACATCACTTGATATAGCTTTAAAAATAAATGCATGACATGGTTTGGATGATGGTGGAAGCAAGAAACCATCTCTTCACATTTATTGTTTCCATTTCCCCTGTGGATCCTTTCCAAATGTTTGTCATACTCCTTTCCTTTTCTAATACAATGATATACACTTTTATCCTTTTCTAAAGGGAGAGTATTTTTTTTCTCTTTTTTTCATTGGCCATGTCCGAGTCCAGGAACACAGGTGTCTATAGATGTCACATCGTGACTATATTACCTGTCATGAAAAAATTTGTAATATAGAGTTTCATGATAACTGTGGCTCAAAATATATTTAACACTTCCACATATTCTTTTATGATTATGTATATGTGGTTAATAGGCCAACTTCTTCTCATAACTTCTGCCTTCCTTTTTCTGCGATAAGAACTATATACTAGTAATTACGTTTCTTCACCCTTGCAATCCAGTTTGCAATAGTTTAACATGACAACCAGGGATTACGAGAGTTTTAATCTAAGTTTCCTATTAGACTAACTGCTTTAATAAGAACACTAATAGAGATACAAGGACCTGAACTATAACGATTGCAATTCCAACCAACAAACTCACTGAGGAGAAAAAACTTACACATTGTCCTCCAGTTTGTGATAAAAGAGTTAATTTCTTTCAGATAATATCTATGAGCAGTGATGTACTGGATCTCTTTAAACTCCTCTAGTAGATTACCTTTTTTATTTGAAATTTTCTCCAATATCCTCATCAACAGAATCATTCTGTACCGCTATTGTACAGATTAGATTGCTTACTTGTCAAAAGAGTTTTCATGTACTACAATATTTTCATATACTGCACTCTATGTTAATAGGATATGGATGCACCCTTACCGTTTAACTTGTATTTTTTAGGACGTAAATACTTTTCCATGCTCATAAAAATTTGAGCTGCTGATATCATTATGAACTTTGCTTTCTTTGAGTCAAATTAATATAATCTACAGAAGGAACTTGCTTTGAAAAATACTGGAACTACAGTTTTAAGTTTTAACTTCCTAATATACTTCCTATATGGGGATCATTCAGTCTGTTGGTTATCTGAACTTGTGACTGAAACTAGTTACATCCTAACAAGTTTTTCAAGCTAGATGATGTCTCCAATTGATTATAGTTTCCAAATGCGGTCTAATTTTCAGTTTTCTTTTGTTCAGTCTTATTTGAATTTGGCTTCTTTACCTTTCATATTCTAAGATGTTTGCATTGAAACCAATATTATACAGATTTGTAACAGTAGGCCCATGTTTAATCTTCTTTCCTGATTTTCCTTTTTAACAGACAATCAAGTTGAACCACCGCTCCCCCCAACTGAAGGGCGTCTTGAAATCATAATCAATAACGAGACTATAAAAAGTCTCGACTTATCTCCTGTTTATGCAATTGCTGGAAATATCTCTAGTACAGCAGGTGAGCCAACATCAATAAAGCTCAAAATGCTGAACAAATTATTAATTCTAATTCCTATGCTAATGCATGTAGATAGTTTCCCTGCCAAACCAAAAGAGCTTCTGGAACGTACAGTTGGCTTTACCATCAATTATGAAAGAGAAGATCCATATGATACTCGTGAACTCTCAGAATTTCCTGAAATTAGGCTATGGTTTGTGAGACTTGATGCCTCTTATCCTTGGTTTCCTGTTGTGCTGGACTGGAGAGCTGGAGAACTTGCTCGTTATGCAGCAATGCTGGTACCTCATCAGGTAATAATATGAAGTTCTATTTAAGTGAGATCACACACAAATTATTCTTTTATGCTAGAGAAAAGGTAATGTCATGAAGGAAGATGCTAAAATCAGCTGCAGTCGCAAACTAATGCTTTATATTTGAAGTAGTATTCCAATTATTTAAGGCTGCAAAATTTTCCTTCATCAATGGTCAAAGGAAGTAACAAAATTTAAAGTTATGTTGAAGTATCATGAAAAAAAAGAAAGCGAACCCAGCTGCAATCACGACCGTATGCTTCATATTTTATATACGAAATAAAATGATAATTGAAGTGATATTCCAATATGCTTTACTCCTCAAACTTTTTATTGATAGGGTATCAAATTATTGAAATGTAATGCTCAAATAGCTGGGGGGAAATCATCCTTATGATTAGATGATAAAATAAACATAATGGTGTTATTCTTTGTATTTCATGATAGTAAAGGTTCTTTATTTTGGCTCAAATCGATTATTTCAGTTTAGATGTACCACTTATATTTGGTGAATTTCTGGCAGATGAGCATGAGAATGGGCATTGTGTTCAATCCTGAGGCCCTGGAGTTGTTTGTTATGAGCAAGGCCTTTACTGTGTATTCCTGGTTGAAGGAACAAAATGTTCCAAAGCCAAAATTGAAGACAAAAGATATGGCCAGGATGCTCGGCTTTGGCTTGGGAGATGAATTGTTTGACTTGATTGAAAAACATCCTTTGAATCCTTCATAATGTGTTAAATGTTGGATTGAAGCGAATCATCTGGATTTAAGAATGACACCCTCACTGGCTCTGGCACTTTGTCTCTGATCATTATGGATTTCTTGGAGCTTACATAAACATTAAATCCAGAATGCAATATTCTCTGCTAGATATGGGAGCGCCGTAATGCAAAGTTTTGATCAAAGATTCTAGTATTAAGGTTTTGCTTAGTATTAGGCACTGAACCTGCAAACCCTCACATTTGTATACGGTATTTGTTGAAAAGAGTGAACAGTATATGTCTCCAGAAAGATTGTATTGTAAAAGAGACAGTTGGTACGTGCAGTCCATCTTCTTATGTTTTAGCAGTTTCATTTATGTTTCTGTTATTTTGTTGCAGTTCTTATGTAGTAAATATTCATACAAATGCTATCCCAAAAATTGTCATTATTTGTTCTTTTCCTTATACTGTTTGTGGTCCATGTTCACTATTTCTTTTGAAAGATCAAACATTATTTCATTGATTAGAAATCATTTTCCGCATAAAATAACTGGGTCAGATGTTAGCATAAGGTCTATTCAGACTTTGATATCAACAGAAAAACCACCGACATATTGTTGAACTTTAATATCAATGTGATCCGAGGAATGAATACATGATCTTTTCGCTTCAATAGCTTTTTTATGATGTAAATATCTACTCCAGTTTGGAGGAAGTCAGACTGTCCATTCATTTGGTTAAACAATAAATTCTAGCTGCATATGTATGGAAAACATCTTTTTTCAGCTTGTAAATATCTATGGTCTACGTATTACTACTCTTATCATTCATTTCTCATTGTTTTGCTATATAACCAGTTTATCATTCATCTGTCAATCTATTTTTCCTTCTTTCCTCATTTTTCCTTTAGAAAATGCTAGATGCATGAATATACCTCTTTTTAATGCCATTTACATGATTACTGCATTAAGATAGAAATTGGGTTGTGCTTACATCTACGCGCACAGGTTCCCATATGTACTATATTACTGGTTTTGATTGAGAATGTTAACGCTTGTCACGACACAACTTTTTTAGGCAACCAGTGACGATGGTTTGAACTTTCACACGACTTTTACCCCTCATTTTCATAATTCTTCACTTGTTATCCATCCTTCATTTTGGTAGAAGTTTTGCGAATTTAATTCCCATCTCACATATGTGCCCTTGGGTTTTGAGGTGGCACAAAAATGAAGCTAAATAGTAACGTAACACGTATAACAGAATCATCATGAAAGGGTTCACTATTATGATATCATTAGCAGTACTTGGTGATCTAAAACAGTATCAAGAAGTTAATAATAGTACTTCAGACCTGAGAGTTGTGGATAAAGAGTCAAAGATGCAGAAGTAGGGAAAACACGAATGAAATTTAAGGTAAGGGTTGAAGGGCTGTTTGGTTCGCCTTTTTATGGAAAACGCGTGGGAAAAAGCCTGACATGGGCACCATGGAAACCAAAAGGCATTTTAGGATTCCCATAACTCAGTTTGGTTCACTTGTTCTTCTTTACGAAATCGGTTTTCTATAAAGTGGGAAAAACGTGAGTTTTTATAGAAATTCAGATTCTAGTGTTTTGCATGGAATTGGGTAGAAAGCTGACAAAGGCTATTAAATTAATACCACACTCTCATTTTTCTCCCATTTTGCCTTTTCTTTAATTTTAGAATCACTATTTTGAGGTTTTGAACCAAACTATAAAAAATAAGGAAAAGTTATTTCCACCATTTTTTTAGACCAAAACAACACAAAAAAATACTTTTCCAAGAAAAGCATGAAAATGTTTGGAAAAGGGTTTTAAGCACCCTTTCCATTTCCTATTTGAACCACATAGCCCCTAAAATTTAAAAATATATGGTAGGAAACAATTTTCACGAACACAAATATTTTTTTCTTTTTCTCCTCTAGGGGTTCCTGACATTTTGTTTGGGATAGTGATTTCGCCAGAAATTATATCTTCTCCTCTGGTGCATTGAGCATCAAGCTCAATGAAGAAACTTATGTTTACAACTTTTTCCCGGAAGTCATTCTGTATGACTTGAGAACTGTTCAGTATATGGGTGGATATCAAAACTTTAGAATGTTGCTTTCAGTATTATGTTATGTTCATTGCAAAGAATCTTGAGACCTCAAAGTCGAGATTACCTTCATTTCAGGCATTGTATCACAGTATACATTTTCATGCCTAGCTTTTTCTCAAGTGGATAGATGGCTGTTTATTAAATCAGCCATTGCCTTTTAGCATTTGATTGATGAACTTTTTACACTATTTTCTCTATCTAGTCATTGTGAGCTTAATCGGTCTGTAACCATTTCGGAGTCATAGCAAGAAGAAATTGCAGAAGGCACTCTAAGTAAGTAATCAAATGAGAAGTTTGCAAGCTTTTGTAGAAGTGAAAGATTCGATTATCTCTGGTGAATGATGTTTGTAAACCTTGTTAATGTGCTTTAAGAACTTTGTTGGACGAGCAGCAAAACTAACTTTTTGGCATACTGGTAGGTTATCAAGAAATACCTAGCTAGTCATGTTTCTGTTTGCATTACAGATGGTTTGAAGTATGGAGACCAACATTTCATAAGGCTTCTTTCTGAAAAGGGAATGGATGTTTAGAACTCTAGGGTGTCTTTTCTGTTAAAATTGCTCCTTACATGGGTAAGCATTCTCTCAATTCCAACAATAGTTTTCTTTTTGTCAGTTTTCTTATACCCAGGAAATAAAAGACTTTCAAATTGGATGCCCATAAAGACAGATGAGCATTTGTGCAAAACACCCAAAGTTCATGTGGGTTTTGTAAAATTTAGGATTTCACAAAACTCCAGAAAGTTTGGCCCATTTTGAGATAACCCCCAAAAAAGTTTCAAAATGTCACTTTGAGCAGGGTTGACAGGTGGTCAAAGTGGCTTATATGCCACTTTTGTGGCTTATAATCACTTTGACATGTTTGGCTAATGGATTATTTTGACTTAGAAGGCACCAAAATATAATCTAGAGTACTCTAGCTTATAATTGTTTTGGTTTATAAGCCACAAGGTTTGACCAAGTAAAAGACTAACATACCCCTCACCATTTCACTAAATTCCAAGCCCCATTTTCTAACCCCATTAAATACTTTTTAGTCATTTTGACAAGAATGATGCTTATAAGCCATCCATTTGCTAAACACTCTAATATTGAAAATGGATTATAATCCACTAAATTTACCAAACACTTTGGCTCATAATCCACCTGGCTTATAATGGATTATAAGCCAAGTGGATTATAATCCAAAGTTGCCAAACATGCCCTTTATCCCCCAAAAGCTTTTGTTTTTCTTCTGAATCTATTTCCATATAACCCCCACCTTTTTGGCATTATCTGAACAAGGTACAGAAGTCATGTGAATTTACCAAACTTTTTGCGGGTTATCTCAAAATAGGCCAAACTTCTTGGGGTTTACAGTTTCGTTAGTTGAACCTCTATTGTTATCTCTTGCAGGATTAATAAAACACAAAACCGACAATGCCCCATCAAGACAAAGACATTCTGGATTCATCTCCTTCTTCAGTCTACATTCATGGGGGTCTACCATCTTCAAGTTGTAAGCCTCAGAGATGGCGACACATCTTCGTCCATATCCCCATCCATTGCACATCGTCACAACCAACAGTGGGTTGGCCATTGATGGAGCACATTCGAACCGAAACCAGCAATTAATGGCGAAGGACAAAAGGTAGTCCCAATTTCACAATACCTTTGCTAATAACAACTTGACTACCTGTCATTCTTTTGGTAGTTTTCCTTTCACATGTAAAAGGCATGACATCCCTGAATAAATTCATTCAGAACTGCACATTTGCATCAGACAAACCTCTCCCTGTCTCTGTCTCTCTTCCACCATAATGCCATTAAGTACAAGTAATAGAAATTTATGGTGGCCCCTAATTTTGGTTGTGCCTTTAAGATTCTTGTCTTCATGAGAGGTGATCATATTTCTCAATCACTTGGTTATGGTTTTATTATGGACAATGATATCAAGGTTTCACCTTTTATCCATTTCGTATGCAATCATTTCGACTAGAAGAGAAAGAACTGTTCATAATTATTTTTCGATTAGTCAACTAGGGATATGCAAGCCAATTTCTGCATGTAACAGCACTGTATGACCAAGGTCCTACACAAAGTGCAAAAAGGTGATCTAGTACTCTATCATCACGTTTAGAATATAGAATGATAGATTATATATAATATAGTATCTACACAAATGGGGCTCTAACCCAAGAAATCTGCAGCATTTTCTGTAATGCTGTCCATGTTCCACTATTAATTGCCTTTGTATTCTCTCCTACACTCTTATTGCCTAAGCATTCATTTCAGTTGTGGATTGGTGACTTTCGCCTTGCTGGAGAATAGTCCATTCCGACGATATCCAGAACATCGGAATAACCTTCTGGTGGTTGTACATGGAAGTCCTCTGGCTTCTTGTTCTTATCGGTATTTTTATCCATAGAATGATGGTCGACTCCCTTCTCACTGTTCTCTTCTTTCTGCAGATGAGCATGGAACTATGAATATGTTGTGATTATGCATAGAAATTAACCTAGTGCTGTTTGTTTAGTTTAGGTCAACTACAAACCTTTGATGTGGCCATTGCCTTTGTCATCATCAGTTTCCTAATCCTTCCTGCAATAATAGAAGTAGAATAGCTTTAGGATTCATGGCCTAAAATTTTTACCTTGTATTCACTCTTAAATCTGCAATGTGTAAGTGTTTTAAATCGATACATCTTTATTGCCATACATTGATGAAACATTCCATATGTGCTGTATAAATATTTTTTTTGAGAGAGAGAGAGAGAGAGAGAGAGAGAGAGAGAGAGAGAGAGAGAGAGAGAGAGAAATAAGACTATAAGGTCAATAATTAAATTTCTCTGGTTGCATACAAGGGGGAGGATCTTGAATCTTCTCAAGTCCATTTCTCCATGAACTTATATATTCACTAAAGAATCAACAAAATGAAAAGGGAAATAAAAAATAAAGGGTAGAATAAAGTTGAGGCTAGAGAGAGAGAAGATTTTTGGTATTAGGTCATGAATAATTTCAGTGGTGCTTAGACTTGTGATTCTTAGGACCAAAGTAATCTTCATGAAACCCTGGAAGACTGTGGTGCACCCTTTGAACTTCATTATAAAACATCTCCTTCTTTGTACCTGAACAAGGTTCGTCTTCTTTGCATGCTACTTTAGCTTCACCTCCTTCTCCTTTGAAACTTTCCTTCTGTTAACAAAAACATAAATGACTTCTTTTTAGCATAAAAACCTCAAGAAATTATTAAGACATAGCTGTATAGAGCATAAACTTACATGAATTATCTTGTGGAAGACTGCTAAGGACTCTTCTTCGAAGCGAATCCCTGTAACACCGAATACCATGAAAACCAAATTAGTCGATTGCTTTTGCTTCATTTGTGATGCAAAAGAAAGACAAAGATTTAGAAGTAGCTATGGATACCTTGAGGAGTTTCAACTAGTAGCAGAAATAGGATGAGAAGAGAGACCATTGATAATATGGTTGGCTTCATCTTTACAAGCTTGTGTGTTGAAAAAACACAAAAGAAATGTAAATAAGAAAGAAGATATAAGAGTAAAGCTCTGTAGTTTTTAAAGCCAAAAGTGTGTGTCCAAACCCTATGACTCTCTCATGATATATATACGGCTGTGGTCCTGCTCACTGCCACCATTCCAGAGAGAAATGTCTCATATGGTCCAAATGCTATAAGAATTTTTTTTATAAATAAAAAATTTTAAATATTAGATTTGATAATTAGTGTTAATTTGAAGTTGAAGTGTTATTATAATGTGTATCTGTCAGTCTTTAAGGAAGGATGTTCCCCCTAAAATTTGGACCTTGTTCAAGTATAAGCCCCTAATTCCCAAAATGCTCCTGTCCAATTAGCTCCTGAGTCTGTTACAGCTAGACCCTTTTTCATTTTTATAAAAAATATTTCTTTCTGTTGTCTTGTATAGATTCAACTCTCTTGGAGGACCCTACTTTATTCTTAAGGCTGTAAAAGTTTATACTTTGTAAAGAGGCCAGTCATTCCACAACTTGCTATGAACTAGAAGAGGTGTCACTGAAAAGTCAAATAGGTCCAAAGTGTTTGAAATAATCCTTTAGAAATGACCTTATCTGAGCATGACCATTCCAAAGTTGAAATTTTCACTGTACTATGGAACTATATATATGCCGAAGGTTGTATAGTACTGAAGATTTTGTTAGCTTCTTTACTTGGAATATTACTTTATTGCCTAAGATTATAACAAGGATTATACTAAGGTGGTTATGGTGGTCAACAGTTAAGAAGAAAGCTAGCTGGCTGGTCCATATAAACTAGGTGATACAACAATATGTTTCATGTTTACAACCATAATATAGCCAAATTTATAGTGAATCTTATAACAGATTATGAGATAATTTCACAAGAACAGACTGGATTAATTAATGCATTTGTAAGAATGAAAGAAAACAATGCCTCCTAGTGGTTCTAGAGTTATGAGTTGCTTGATAGCTTTATAATCAAAATGCTTTATTGAGATTTTGGAGAAAATCAAAACTGTGCCAATATGGATGCATTGTTATCAACCTCTTCGCACATGTCAATTAGTTTTGGCCAAATTTTTTTGATATATTTTTCTCCTTTTGATTTTGATCATCTTGTCTACATATTTCAAATGATCGATAGTCTCCCTTTTATAAGATATCATAAGGAGTAGCTTGAGTATTACAGATTATACTTTAAAAAAATGTAAGCAGAGTTCCAGGTTTTAGTTATGAAGAGTCAAAGTTGTGAGATGCATTTTTGGGAGGATTAAGGGCTACTGTGGTAGAATGAGTGATGATTCAAATCATCAAGGTAGTTGATAATTTGTCAAGGTCGAGATCAGATTTGACATAATATATAATAGAAATGGTGTATCTACAATTGATAGAATTCAAGTGAAAGATCAACTGAAGAAAAATTGATATATAGTGTTATTTACTAATACTGGATAAGATCATGCAATTGAAGCAATCATCTTGACGTAAATTCTTTGATGAGTTACTAATTAATCTTCCTCTCTGACACAATCACCTCATTTCCTTAAATGCTCCATCCAAGATTCACAACTGATTGATCATATATTGTAAATTTTTATTATGTAGTTGCTATCCATAGGAGACATTTGGGCTACTAAGTGTTACTTTGATACATGCATCAGTAATTTGCATATTGAATTCTTCATAATGTTTCAATCATTGCCCTCCCCATGAATAAGTGGATTTTTTATCTATAGATGATGAAGGGTTATTTTGTTTGGAGAATATCAATTTTAAATCTCAAATATGCTTGTGGCAAAAGAATAAAAGAGCAAAAAGAGCCTCTGAGCTTTGTTTTCTTTACCTGAATTCTAAACATGAGCAAATATATATTGACTCTCCAATGAATAAACTGCAGAAAACTCTTCTTTCTATCAATATTTATTACTAAAACTCTCAGGTTCCAATGAGTTAAGCTAAAATTCATTTCTTCTACTTGTTTTTCAAATGAACCCTCTTACCTGCTTAATCTTTGCAAAATACCCTTGCCCACCATTGATCAAGAGGAGTTATTTGCAATTCTAAAATAGTACAAAAAGTTTTTTATTTTCCACCTTGATAGAATAGAAAATGTTTTGCCTCACTCAATATAGGACACAGAGCACAAAATAGCTGTCTTGAGTTTATCCTTCACAGTTTTGGAAAACATTGGTTTTGATAGAAACTGGTGTTTAGCACAAGGCCACGTTGGACCTTTCATGTTCCCTTGTGGGGCCTCACACAATTAACCTCATTCTATAGAACTACCGACCACATTGATTTCATTATGCTCTAAGGGCCATGACTTAATATATAATATAAACTTTTTTTGTGGACATGATTAAGGGAAACCTTCCATCTTTAGAATGTGCTTTCTAATATTTATTAGCAATGGCTCCATCTAAGATGTGGACCACATTATCATGTCTTAATTATTATGTGATAAGATAAAACCATGCATGGTGTCATCCCCCATTGGCACTTCCCTAACCCAATTTTCCTTCCCTTTCTAGTCTCTGATTACTCTGCTTTCTTTAGTTATGAGATGAATGTGGCATGCACAAGGACTACTTGTTTTTGTACAATTAGCCCTTTCTACTCCAAGCTTAGTGTTTAGATATAGTTGCGCTTGGAATTTATAACTAGACCCAAATTTCAACATAAAGACATATATGATTGGATATTATTGCAACTTTAAAGTTCTGTGGAACAAGCATGATGACTTAAAAGTAAGGGAGTTGCTCTTGCGAGTGTTTCAACAATGTAAGAGTTTGAAAGATAGAAGTAGATGATGTTGCAAATATATTTGCTATTCTAACTACGCTAACAAAACACACCCTACGTACCCCTTGATATAAACATTGAGATGGACAAATTATGTTATTAAACACATAAGAGTGTGTTCGGATATGTACTGAAATTTCAGTTCTCTTATTAGGTTGAATATAATTCCAACATGGAAAAGTTGTTGCGAAAGCAAAATAAGTTAAAAATAGAGAAGCCAAGATTGCGTGATATCGTAAATGTAGTTGTTGTTCCAAAATAAGTTAAAAAGTTTGTATTTGAAGTGTTCCAACAACATGACTTACAATGATATCGTAAATGTAGTTGTTATTCCAACTATTCCTAACTAGACGTAAAAGTAAAGAGACTGAATACTTACTACATCGAATGCTATATTGTGACTGTCAATCTCTTACCCTATATGCCTTTGAGAATAAACTAACTCAATTCTCGACAACCGGTCCAAAAATATATCTATTCTGTACACTAATTTCTAATGTACTTCCTATGGACGTGGTTCATTGCCCATGTGATGCATGGGCCAATAGAAGGACTTTCTAATCTATACACTAATTTCTAATTTTCTTTGTTTAGCTTCTGTCAACAATTCTTCTCTCTTGGTACACCACATGCCTGCTAAACCTTTGGTACACTATGTCCTCTGGGTTCTTTTTGATAATCAAGAAGAAGAATCTAATCAAGAAGAAGAATCTAGCAGACTCTGTCCACTAGACAACAATGTAATGTGCCAAGAAAGAGATCCTCTAGAAATGTGCAAAATAAGAGGGATTTAGAAATTAATGGACTAATCCATGGATACTCTGTCCTTCTTTTGGCCCATTCGACCATGCC
The DNA here is from genome assembly GCA_012295165.1 of Asparagus setaceus. NCBI lineage: Eukaryota > Viridiplantae > Streptophyta > Magnoliopsida > Asparagales > Asparagaceae > Asparagus > Asparagus setaceus. Next base: position 60,528,743 of record CM022704.1, read on the forward strand.
AACAATGAACCGTGTTCGTTGGGAAGTTTTCCGGTTTAACTCGGAAGGTGTGAGGTCACGTAAGGTCAAGCTCGGAGGGGCCATATCAATATGGTAATTTGCCAATAGATCATCCTCTCGACACGTAGCAGCCAAATGCTCCACAGGGGGGCCACGTGGAGACGAAAACCACGTGGTGACCAATTGCTGATCACGTTGCATGTCCAGGCTTTGTTGGGCAGCACGACAAGAGAGTGGCACCCCTGTTGTGCTTGGATAGTTGCATCCGTCCTGCGAGTTAACAGTGACTGGCTTTCAATAAAAACACTTTAAAATCTATAGTCTTAATTTGTAGTAATTCAGGAGGAGGAAGAGCCTTTGTGTTAAAAAGTAGAGTCATGAACTAGATATGGTCGGTATTTATTAAAGTAATATGCTAGCTGTACCCCTAAAGCGTGGATTGATAGAGTCCTTATATAATTATTGCTCAAAATGTAATTAACTTGTGGAGCCTAATTTATATGGAGAATACATATCAAGACTTAATTTTTGAATGTCTTATCTAGAATTGCACTCTAACTGCAGTGTATTTTGAAAAAGATAGTACTACCAAGGTTTAATTTGTATATATGCGATGAAACCATGTTATATAACTTCTACTAATTAAAATCATAATAATAATATGAACTTTGGCAAAATATTACATAAGAGGTTTACCGATATAGCTAATTACTGAACTAGCTCTGTCATGTAGCGACACATTCTCTTGTCAATTCTTGGTATTAATTGGTGGTTAGTGCAGGGACGGATCTAAGGTGGGGGCACTGGGGGCACGTGCTCCCACCCACATTAAAAAAAATTTGGTAAACTACCCCCACTGGTTTTAAACAGGTGCTCACCCAAATAGGTCCAAAGTCAACTCAAACCCACCAACAAAAAACCATTTTTATTTCAGCTCAATAAGTTCTTAGTCCAATAAGTTGTCATCTATTCAAAAATAAGCACAATAATCTAGATAATAAGTATTATATTATTGAGTTCTTTGTGATTATCTTATGTATAAGTTTTTCTATTGAAAATTTATATTATATATAATTTATTAATTATTTTATAAATATTATTGCTGCTGTTTGTGCTTGTATTTGGATCCTGCTCTTTCCTGGTATCAGAGCCATGAGTGGCTAAGTTAATTTCTTGCTGTCTATTATGTTTGCATATTAAAAGTAGAATATCAAGGTTAGATAGATTCATTCCTTTACTTTGATTAAGAGGTTATGTTGTTAGCTGTGGAACGTCACCCAAGTCGCGCAGTGTAAAGCCTGTGATAGCCGGGATGGTGTAAAGGTTGTGTAAGTCGTTGACAGACGTGCAGCTATTTACTTAACTTGTTAATTAAAGTAAAAGAATGAAAAATCTAAGTTTTATTTCCAACTTGATAATATGGCAAACAAAACAGACAGTTAAAGAAATATGACAGAAGCCAGCAGCTTGTTCAATCTTACGTTATCACGGAAAAGGGTCAAAACGCCTATTAGCGTAATTTCCTACGGAAATTGAATCATTGAACAAATGGTCTATACCAAAGATCCCTAATAGGGATATTTATCAGATCGGTTTTTGGGATTATAAATCCATTATTGCCATAAAAACCCTAGAACGTACTGTTACTGTTGATAATACAGAACAGACGATAAAATTATTAAGTCTAAAAGACATTGAACCATATATGGATAAGTATAAATACATCCATATAGGCTTAATACAGGTCGCCTTTAAACCCTTGACATTACAAGGGCTAAATACTTCTATGTTAACCTGTCTGCGGGATGGACGCTGTTTAAATTGGACTCAATCCCTCATAGGGATCATGGAAACAAGCCTATGTAATGGTCCAGTATACTTTAATGTATACCCAAATCTAAGTCTGTCATTAACAGACCCAAATATTTTAGAAGCAATAAATTTGAATATCAGAACTCATGGATATGATTTTCTACCTGAGTCAGAAACTATTGCGGTAATATATCGTATACATTATAAAGCTTTGGCTACTTTAGCCCCTAAGGCTAAAAATCATCTGGCCGAGTAAAAGCTGTTTTAATAGAAACAAATTTATTATCCTCCAATATTGCTACTAATAGACAATTAAATTGGAATGAGGTAAATTTTCCAGAAAGCTGGGTAATACCCCAAGCAATTTTACCAAAACCTATAATAAATAGTGAGGTAGATCAAATCATAGAAACTAATGATGGAGAAGTTGAAATATTGTTCAACCCATTAAGGATAATAAAATTGTCCCAATCGAATGCTCTTCGTCAAGAAGATCGATATCAAGATCAGTTCTTATAGAATTTCGAAGTTCGAGGAATAAATATATCCTCTAATAATATTCCCCATGCACAATATAAAGAGGAAGATAAATCTTCCCTACAAGATCCAAGTAAGTTTTAGACTTTAATGGATCCGTCCAAAGGAAGTAATTTAAGAAAATTTTTAAATGAAGAATTTCAAAAGGAGCATAACTCCAAATTTAGAAAATGGTTTTTCAAAACCTTTTCGAAAAAAGACCAGTCATACTGGAGAGATGAATATTATAAAGACCGAGAGAGAAAACAAGACTTAGAATATTTCGTTCCATGATTTTTTAAGAATTATATTCCTCAAAGAGAATTACAAATTGGAGTACTAGAAGAATATTATAAGCAATGGAAAACTAGTACTAATGCGATTGTAAGGTCGGTTTATCCACCGACAGATCCCTTAAAATTATCTGGAGTTTCTACTCATAATTTAGAAACTAACGCTTTTATAAAGCCCAATAGTTCTAATAATGAAACTCTCAAAGAGATAAATGATATTATCAAACAGAATAATTATACTAATGTTCATCTTCAAATTGTTGGACAACAACTTATTCGTATTGAAGATGCAATTGGAAAATTAACAGCGAAATTGAGTGAAGATATTCCTTCACTAGAAAAGCAAAAAATACCACTCAATTATATTGAGCAGGCTACAATTAAACCTCCAATAGAAGTTTCTGGGTTTAAAAGAGACCCTGAAATTACAACAGAAATAGTTGAAGTTATAACGAAAAAGATGAAAGAAGCTAAGCTTCTTACTTTACAGTCACCTTCAACCCTGCCAATAGAAAGCTCTTCTAATATAGAAGAAGAAGAAGAAGCAAATTCTTGAAGGAGATCTATCTCTAACCGACTTTTAGCCATAGAAGATCAATTTGTTAATAAAATAAAAATCCTACTAAAAGACTAGAAAGGTACTATTATAAAAGACCTACTCCAGTGACGTATTATTTGAAGAAAATGATACGTATTTACAAGTCGATTATAACGGTAGAAATATCTGAATAGAATATAGATGGGTTATCGATACCCAAATAAATTCTACTATACATCGTATGCTTATGTACTGCATCAGATGTAGACGTAACGGTAATACCGATAAAATGATAGCAAGTTATATTACTTGTGGATTTACTGGCATCCTTAAAGGATGGTGGGATAATTATTTATCCCCAGAAGCTAGAGGAGAAATTCTCAATGCTACCAAAATAGAAAATAATATACAACGAAGATGCGGTTTATACTCTCATGTTAACAATAGTGCATCATTTCTTGGTGCATATCTCGATGAAGGAGAAAGAATAAGGACCTTATTACAAAATTTTAGATGTCCTTCTTTAACCCATTTTAGATGGTATAAAGACACTTATTTAAATAGAGTAATGTCTCTTACAGATGCTAATAGCAATCACTGGAAAGCCAAGTTCATAGATGGCTTACCTAATCTATTTGCAGAAAGAGTAAGGAATAAAATTCGAAGTGAATACGGGGGATATATCCCCTATGATACCTTTGGATACGGCTATTTAATAAATGCCTGTATTAAAGAGGGTTTAGCTCTCTGTAATGACTTAAAATTAAAAAATCAATTGAAGTCTCAAAGACTTACTAAAAGAAAAGAATTAGGAGAATTTTGTGAACAATTCGCCTATGATCAGCCTTATAAGGCAGATAAAGAAAAGAAAAGAGATATAAAAAAACTTTTAAAAAGCCTTTTAAAAGAAGAAGAAATTCTTCAAGAAAAATAAAGATGAAAAAAGGGAGAAAAAAGGTAAAAAGGTGAAAAAACATCTTGATGAAATTAAATGTTTCAAATGTGGACGAATAGGCCACTATGCAAATAGATGTTATACAAAAAAGAAGTTAAACGATATATATATATATATATATATATATATATATATATATATATATATATATATATATATATATATATATATATATATATATATATATATATATATATATATAGGGGCGGTTCAATGAGAACCCAAATAAGTGTGAGAACTAAGAACTCAATATCAACCATCCATAATAAAAAACAAAGGTGAGATTCGCTAAAATTAAGGTGGAATTATAATTAAATAGACATTAGAAACTGAAATAAGGGTAAAAGGGTAAAAAGCATAGAGATATAATGAAAATCTATAATCACGGAAACCGTCAATCAATTATAACGCAGGTTTACATAATTAGGAGAAAAAATAAAATTAAGAAAGGTAAGAAGATAAGTTAATTTTGATTTGAGATATTTAAGGAGGAGAGAGAAACTAAGATATGTCATGATTCTGTGCACCCCACAAACTTCGTCTAAAATATCTTAATTTTATTCTTTATCATTTTTATCATTTTTATCCCAAAAACCCTAGTTCTATTTCGTGTTAGATGAGTTGTAAACGTCTATATTAGGTTCAATTTGATACCAAACAGAATTACAAGTTTTAACTTACAGAATCCAATTACTAGTGTTACAGAAACTCATGTTGTAACTTACAGAATCCAGTTAACATAGTTACAGAATCACTTAGTATGTTAAGCAGAATCTCATATATCAATTTACAGAATCTATAAGTCATTTTTACAGAATCGTCATCGATTTAATCAGATTGTGTTCACTTTATTGCCATAAAAAAAGCAAATTATAACTTACAGAATCTCATTATCAATCGTCAAAATAAACTTTTATAATTTGCTTTATTTCTCCATGTTATAACTTATAGAATTTCAACAAATTGGTAACATAATCTCATTTATTAACTTACAGAATCCCTTTCAATAATTTACAGAATCGTATGTTATAACTTACAGAATCTCAACATATTGGTTACAGAATCTCATTTATTAACTTACGTAATCCCTTTTAATATTTTACGTAATCACATGTTATAACTACGAGAATCTCAACAAAGTGGTTACGAATCTCATTTATTAACATACATAATCCCTTTCAATATTTTACGTAATCACATGTAATAACTACGGAATCTCAATATTTTGGTTCTGAGAATCTCATTTATTAACTACGAATCCTTTTAATATTTTACGTAATCACATGTTATAACTACGGAATCTCAACATAATAGTTACAAAAACTAAATCTCCATTACCAACTTACGAATCACAACACTTAAACTTAGAGAATCACGTTACATAAATACGAATCTCATTTATTAACTTATAGAATCCATTTCAACAATTTACGTAATCACATGTTATAATTTACGTAATCTCAACAAATTGTTACGATTCATCCGTAATACATAATGAATCTTCATTAGAAAGTTATAGAATCCCCTTCATCAACTTACAGAATCTCCTTCATCAACTTACAGAATCTCCTTCATCAACTTACATATTCTATAAAAATAAAGAGTGAATCGGTTCCATAAATTGTAAAAAATATTCTGTAAAAATATTCGATTATTAAGATAAATGGATTGTTAAAACCAACCCAAAAAAAAGAAAAAGAAACCAGAAAGATCATAAACAATTTGATAATAAATATCCATCGTTTCATTTTCGATGGCAACACAAAAAACCTAAAACAAAATGATTCGTTGGCGGGGAGGAGACGGTGAGACGCGGGGACGACGGAGAGGAGGCGGCGATGCACGGAGACAGCGGGGAGGAGGTGGGGATGAAGGAGGGGAGCGGGGGGAGCGCTAGGGAGGCCGGCGGGGCTAGGGAGCGGGTAGGAGACGGAGAGAGAGATTGATTGAGAGAGAAAGAGAGAGATCTGAGAAAGGAAAAAAAATTTAAACGTGATGAAGAAATCATGATTATTTAGGAGATATAAAACTGCCTATTGTAACTGATTCTTTTCTGAGCAAAATGACGAGCAAGCCCTTTAATTAAGTTTTTGAATTTAATACAGTTTAATCAGAACCGTTGATTGTTTAAAGATTTAAGGGTAGAGTGTTAGTTCTTAGTTCTCATATTTATTACGGGTTCTCATTTGATCCGCCCATATATATATATATATATATATATATATATATATATATATATATATATATATATATATATATATATATATATATATATATATATATATATATATATATATATATATATATATATATATATATATATATATATATATAGAGTAAGGCTCCTATGAACTTAAGTTCATAATGAATAGTGGTGCACCAACTTTTTATCCACTCATCTTGCCTTGAGATTTGTGATGCACAAATTTCAAAGTGGCCTTTATATCTTTCACGGATCCCAAAGCAAGATGAGTGGTTAAAAAGTTGGTGCACTATTCATTATGAACTTAAGTTCATATAGCTTTATTATATATATATATATATATATATATATATATATATATATATATATATATATATATATATATATGCCCCCATGGGAAAAATTTTCGGATCCGTCCACGGGTTAGTGTGTCCACGACTCCAGACTCATGCATATTGACGTTCTAGCATACTAGTTCTAATGGATCGTGTGTAATTATATTGTACGTGCATAAGGCTATATCTTTAATATATACATAACAAATTAAAGTGCGTTACTATATATATACATATAAGGATCATTTCCTAGCCACGCCTCCTTACTCAATAAATCTCCTTTAGTTGGGATCTTCACCCTTCAAGATGGTTCACATGTCAATCAATATTGTGCAGCAATTTTGCAGTATCATAGTTGTAAGAAAATTAATTTGTACATAATACCCAATCTAGCTGATAGTAAAGTGCTACGTGGAGCTTCTTGACGTACTATAATTAAAAGATTACTTGATTTAATTAGTGTTTGAGGTAAGAGAAGGCACGCAAAAAAAAAAAAAAAACCCTCCCTAAAGAGGGGAAAGCGTGACTGAGTGACGTGCCACCTTACACTTAAAAAACATTAAGACAACTAGCACTAATCTATTATAAATTCCAAGAAAGAAATAGTACACCCCAAAGCGCTTTGTCATCAACTAAAGTTTAAGGTTTTGTATCAATATTAAACTTCCATTAGACCTAATCCTAGATTTTGCTTGTTCTAACACCAACTGCCTCGATCGAGTCAAACTGTATAAAAATACTATGAAAGGGTTATCAATTCAAGTCAAGGGTAATCATGAGTATATATATCCTGTACTCCTTTGTACGTATATCATATACGTGTATATTTTTTAAGTATACATAAGTGCACGCATTGCCTTTTTTTTTTGGTCTTTTTGGTTGATGACAACAGACTAATATTTAAGTTTCTATACATAAATACAGTATAATAGTAGAAATAATTAAAGCCGCGTCATCGGATTATGCTAGAGTATAATAGTAGAAATAATTAAAGCCGCGTCATAGGATTATGCTAGTGTTTATATAGTTTTTGAGCTTCACATTTTTGCGTGTCAACAGCTATTAGCAATAATTTAGCAGCCAAGGAATCTGCCAATAAACCAAAACTTTTGTGTTTGAGCATGCAGACTCTGATTGAATAGTAGAGATTCTCTAGGTTTGTATTAGTTGACTACTGCGCATGTTATTTGCGTGCAATTAATTTATATTTATATCTGGTAAAATCAGGATATATAATTAGAGTCAAGATGACTTCTAGCCAAAATAACTTAAGTTTAAGGAGAGTTTGATACTTCTCTAATCTCACGAGGGAACAATATTATTAATGGTAGTTGATTGATTATGACTTTATAAGGAGATAACTACGTACGCCCTCTATATTAATTTGTTTTAGTCTCTTTTAAGTAAAATCTTACGTATTAGCTTCCAGTTGGACGAATATTATGTAATAATTGGATACAGATAGAAGGGAATATATATATGTATAGATACACTTCTGGCGTGCACTATGCATTACCATTTATAAAGACAAAATTGCATTATAATCATTGTTTAAAAAGTATTAGAGAACTTGTTGTGATATGTACAAAAGCCCTAAACGTGTCCGCAACTCATATCCTAGACAAAGCCGAACTTTTAAGGAGAATCTAATTATATATAGAAGAAAGAAAAATTATTCACGTAATGGCCAATATGGGAGCTTCCTATTTGTATCCAAAAATATGGGACAAAATACGATGATGAGAAAAATAATGTGCCCATCTTATTAGTCATTTATGTCAGTTTCAATCCCAAGAAAAATGATGTTGTGGACCCTTCTTTTTGTCTCATGGTTAATTTGATCTTTTATATATATATATATATATATATATATATATATATATATATATATATATATATATATATATATATGGATTTAGGATGTAGGATTTATGTAACGACCATTATGAAACGTCAAATTAATGTATATAATCAAGTGTTGTAGAAATAGAACCTCTTAAGACATCTTGGTGGAATGGTGAGGCATTTCAAGTAAATTAACGAACCTGTCAATGAACATTTTAGGATTTTGTAGCATAAGATGAGAACAACTCAAGATGATCTACATTATTATTTCTTTAATATAGTAATTCAAAAATATATTTTGAAGGGCACTCTGCAATCCTAATAAAAAAATATATATGTCAAAAAAATTTCCATATATTTTCTAAATGGTTGATTATAAGTTGATTTTACTATATGAAATGAAGGTATAGGAGACTTGCTACTCATGTTTATTTAAAGAAAAAAAAAGAAAGGAAAAAAGTGTGCCTTCGACTTTCACATGGAATATATATGGGAAAAAAGGGGAAAAATTCAGGACTCAATCATCTACTTTGATGCAATAAAAGTATTAACTTATATGCACTAAGAAAATCGGGCCTTTAAAGAAGGGAAACCCTTCGTAAATGGATAAAAATTGTCATTATTGTAATATCAATGATTATAGTGGCAGTCCGTCACAAATTTATTTCTAGAAGATAGTTGGTTCATTATAGATCACATATATATTTAACGGTATAAATTCAAGATTGGACGTAGTTCCTGCATCTAAATACTATTCATGGTAATTTAGCTCAACTCTCTCGGCACGCGCGCACATATGCGATCGCAAGATGAGTATATGATCACCAACCCCAAGTTAGAACATGCATGATTTAATGAAATAAAGCATCAAGGGAAAATTATTGGCTCATCTTGTAGTCCATGACCTTATGCATGTTCTACATGGAACCGGCAATTATCTCGGACTCAACTACTGCTATCACAGCCCAAAGCAACAGACAACTCATCCTTTTGAGAAAAAGGGGGAAAAGTTTAGAAAACATGCAACCATTTCTTCTTCTTACTTCTTGGTCAAAGCTCTCTCTCTCTCTCATTAGGGTCTTGGACCGTCTTTGTTTAGTGATTAATTAGTATATGTGTACATGTTGCCTTTTGTTGTTTACTTGGCCACTATCTCTAGTGAATAAAAAGGTTCGAACGTTTGCATCAAAATAAGAGAATATTTTGATGGGTTTTTGACATGACTATGTTTGTATTCAAACTATAAACAGTCCCCCCTTGAGGTAGTTCAAAGGGAGATTGGATATAGGTCTTCCTAATGCTCGGAAGTAGGGAATAGGTGTGGTGTTCACCAAATGAGTAGATTGGAGTGCTCTATTATATGTTGAAGGTGGCAAAAATAATTTATTTATTTATTAATTTGTAATCTGTATGTTTACGCAAAGGCAATATGTTGAAATACAGATAATGCCAAGCAATCTTTGAATTATAAGACAATGGAAACACATGGCCCAGAAAGTGCTCATAATTTCTAATGACAATTCAGAAGAAAGGACATGTTTTGTTGTCTTATAATTCTAGATAAGATAGAGTTTATAGCCTAGTTAACATTACTCATGCGAATATAAATGTTAGAATATAAAACTATAACCCTCAAACATCATTACAATTTTAGAGTTTTGGTGTTGTGGCAGAGATTTTAAAATAGTATCAGAGCAATCCATGTTCAATTCCTAACAATCACGAAGTTAAATTAATATTGTTGCGTGAGTCAAGGCTTCAGTCCATAAAAAGGCCGGTATTTATTTAAGGGTTAATTTCACAAAACCACCCTAAACTTTGGGGAGTGTTGCTAATAACCCCCCTGAACTTTGTTTTTCTCACTTAACCCCCCTAAACTATGGGGTGTCTCACAAACCCCCCCTGAATTTAGCTTATCTCACTTAACCCCCTGCCTGTAATTTGCAAATAACTAAAATTTTCTTGGGAGGAAACAACTCAAATTTTAGGGGAAGGAGTATGTTGCCTTTAAATGACAAGTGATAAAGTTTAGGAATTTTTCACTCAAAGATATTTTAGTTATTTGCAAAATACAGGCAGAGGGGTTAGATGGGATAAGCGAAAGTTCAAGGGGGTTTTGTGAGACACCCAATAGGGGTTAAATGAGATAAATAGAGTTCAGGTGGGTTATGTGCAATACCCCCCAAAGTTTACGGGGTTTTGTGAAATTAACCCTTTAATTAACATGCAAGAGCATGTGAGAATAAAACAATATTAACTCTTAACCCTCACCACAACTTCTCTTTAACTACAGACTATCACAATACTCTTATCACATCTTCAATACAAAAACATTTGTGAAGAAATGAATGAAGGCATTTTATCAAAATTTAAGTATAATTAGACTTATATTACAGCAGAAAAGATTAGATATCAACAATTTTATATGCTAAAATAAAAATAGTTGTTCATTTGATGAGAATATTTATGATATTTTTTCTAAATTCCTAAAAATTCCCGGCAATTTTTTGAAATTTAAACCCCGAAAAACTTCACAATTTATAATTATTTGTTTGTCATATTCATCAACAACCTTCTTTACCCCTGCCGTGTCTAAACTAGAACCACTTGCTCCCTCTGTAGTCCATATATTCAACAACCAACCTACTAACAAGAAGTAGCATTAGCAGACAGGAGGCAAATGCTATGATCCATTTTTGAGGGATGAAGGCCCCCCATCTACTCTCATGCGTACGTTAATGTAAAATTATTTCGTAGGCCAAAGTTTCTCTTCTAATTAATGTCTCACATGCATGGGTCTCAAAATCAGGGTGAACATGTTTGAAAACTGAGTGCGAGCTTAGTTGGCCATGGGATTTGCTTGTTCTCATGTCTGCTGATATTTGTAGCAAAATCCTGTGGTCTCCTCCTTGTGAACTTGTCCATATGAGAAGCACTGGCATTTGCTTGTGTCGTCAAAATGAATAATTTCTCAATGATAAAGGAAAAGATTAGATTTTTAAAGGTTAAGTTCAACATGATACTATTTTCTTATGTTTATAAAATTAGTCCAAAAAATTTAAAGTGAGGACCACAAAAGCATGACAAGTGTTTGCAACCTGATACACTCAAGTCAAATACAAAGAAATGTTTGTACAAGGGAGTAGCAAGATGTTTCAGAGAATTGCATAGATGAACCAATTTTTCGGCGACGGAGGAAAATTGGGGCCCACGTTAAATCCATCGAAATTCCAAGAAAATCGGCGTGATATTTGAACCACGGAGCAGAGAATTAATTGCGTAGATGAACCAACTATGGCATGCTATTAATTCAATTTGTTTGAAGGTACCGGTCCTAGGCCTAATTCGTGACCCAGCCCATATTGTTTCCCTTTTAAATATGATGATATGATATGTGGCCGACGATGCCAACCAACTATATATTGGGCTTTGTAACGTGGCCTCCTTTATGCTTGTAGACAATTCTCTTTATTTAATTCTAGGGTTAATTGCGATGGATCCCCTTGACCCCGTACTATCGGCCGGTTGCAGATAGACCCCCTGAAGTTTATTTGTGCAGATAGGCATATGTAGTATTTGTGTTAAAAGAAAGGGAAAAATTAAGACAGGAAATGTGAACTTTCCTTAAATACTTGCTATTGAAAACTGGTTCGAGTTATTGTGCGTCCTAAAACGCTGTATCTAAAGAAAGATTCGGCCTACTCCTGTGCAAGAATCCCAAAGCCGAATTACTTTTAGGAACAACAACTTAAGTGTACTGGTGTGCACCAACCAGACCCTCCAGATCACCTTAATCAAGTTTAGGAACTAGGCGACCTCCTCGGTCTGATTTCGGACTATGACCTCATTGGTCTAGCATAGAATTGAACTCAAATGGGAACAACTATTTCTAGAGGATAGGCGATAGAGCTTGTATCTTTCTCTGGTGTTGAGTAGAGGACTTTATATAAGTGTCTGACCCAGCAGTCACCTTATAGCTCAAATTATGTTGCAAAGCCCAACAGTCACCTTTTAGCTCAAATTATGTTGTGAAGCAGCCTGCGCTACTGCCGACGGTGCGTTGGTAGGGCGTGATCATCACATTTTATTACACTTTTATACCCTCATTATCTATTTTATTTGAATAAATATATCGACTAATAATGATTTTTTATCTTATTTTACAGGTAATGGAGAGTTAATAAATAAGAGCCTAAAAGAACCAAATTCCCTCAATTTTCTATCATTTATTGAAGCCCAAGATCAGTCAAGAGGAGGCCCACAAAAGTCCAAGAGATCAAAAAAAAATCATGTCAACAAGTCAACAAAGAATCAAATTCTGTTAAGAACTAATCGATTGGTTTGTAACATAATCAATTAATGGCTGAGATTTTTTTCTTAGAGCTCAAGGCTAATCCAATAGCTCTTATTGATTGCAGTAGGCTATAAATAGAGATAGAGAGTGAGGGGTAATGGTGTAAAATTTTTTGTAAAAACTCTATTTAGAGAAGAGGGTTGCTCTTAATTGAGAAGACCTTCAAAAATTGTAAACTTTTATTTGCAATAACTAAAAAAATTCCTCCTTTTAAAATTTTTTCCTTCTTCTTTGTTGATGAAAATAAAGATTTGCCTTCAAGGAGTCAACCCCTTGCAATATAAGTTTTATTTTTCTTTTTATTTTATTATTTTAGAATTGCATAATTTTAGGTTTTATTTTTTTTATTTTTATGTTGGTAGATTAAATTTATTTCATGTTTTATAGTGTAGATTTAATTTCATGCTCTTTTATTTTTGTAGTTAGATTCCCTTTATGCTCATAGTATAGATCTTATTTTCTTATCTTTTTTCTTATTTTTATAGTTAATTTTTATTTTCTTACTTGTCATGTAGATCTATTTCTTGTTCTTTTATGCTTTCTAGTATAGATTTTATTTCCTTATTTTTATTTTACAGAATGATTAAGTAATTATTGTAGGAGTTCTAGAATTGTATGAAACTAGTTTAATTTCTTTTATGATTTATAGATTGCTCTCTTTATGCTTAAATTGATCAGGTTTAGGATAAGCAACTAGAGAACTAATTGGTGGAAGAAGAATTTGATAATCTATACTTATCCCGAGTGGTTTGATAAGTTATCCTTATGAATTCTAGAATTGTTATCTAGTTGTTTATTCTTTTCATGAATGAGAATTTTGCTTAAATGATAATTTGATAGATCATGCTTTCTTTTAGTGGTTATATAATCTATGTTAGTAAATCTAAAGTAAAATATGATAAAAGAGAGTAGTTTATAAATCCTAAGTGAAATTAACTAGTGGATTCAATTCTAGATTCCTCATTTCTCTACTTATTTTTCCTCACTCTTTTAGATTTGATTTCTCTCTTATTTCTCTTTTCATGATTTTATTTTATTCCCACTTCTATTTCTTTTTTGATTCCATTTTTTTTAGTTTCCTCTTTGTTCTCTTTTCTTTTTATTTGTTTCCTCCTTGTCTCCTTCTCCTCTCTTGTTTTAGTTTTTTTATTTTATGACAATTTCCTCTCTACAACTCTATTTCACTCCTCTTTGTGCACATATTTCTAGGTCCAAATTTAACATTTTCAAACACACAGATTCCTTGTGGGTTCGTCATCTAATTTATATACTATAACTTGATAGTTGTTCTCTTGCAACTTTTGTGCATGATTTTATGCCTAATCAGGGTGCCACCTCTGCGCACCGATTCCAATGTGCTAAGTGCACCTACAAGGCACCCATTGCACCATCATAGCATCTCCGCCCGATTAGCCCTGATCCATGACCCAAACCCGAATCCGAGTTTAGTTCCAAGTCCAAGTCAGAGTCCGAGTCCAAGTACAAGTCCGGGTCCGGGTTCGATATTAAACTTATGGAGAATTATTAGATTAAATGAGTTGAGGCTTGCCTCCGACAAGCCTTAAACCCATAACCTATGATTTGTTCAAATAAAATTTATCATTGGGCTATAGTGTATTTTTGTTATTAAAATACATATTATAATATATACATGTAGTTTGAAACTTAACCCGGGTTTTGGAAAACTTTTTACAAAAACTCTAACAATCCCCCATAAGTTTCAAACTATCATTGTTTTAACCAATGTGCATAAAGAAGATGTCATATAGACTTCAATCCTCTTTTAGATCAACTAAAAGGTAGTTGAGTGCATGGTGAACTAGGTCTTGAACTGTCACGCCCCGGTTCCAAAGTGTAATAATTTGGAACGTGACTCGGCCGGCAATGCAACCATTCGGTCACATTCACGCCTCTAGATCATCCTCAGATATAAATATATATATATATATATATATATATATATATATATATATATATATATATATATATATATATATATATATATATATATATATATATATATATATATATATAGCCAAAACTACATCCTGAGCATGTAACTAAGATAGCAAAAGAAATATATATATATAGATACGAAATCTTAGGAAAAGATAGAGTTCAAATACAAGTCAACAATGGGAAAGAGAAAGAAATAAAATACATCATAGTCTAGACAACTACCTAACCAACTAAAACTGAGAACTGATGGGATAGAAGGTGATCACTGTTGCTGGGCCTGCTCCTCAAAATACTCTTGATCCTGCAAAGGAATACAGTCCCAGAATGCAGAGTGCATAAACCCGAGTCGAGAAAACTCAACAAGCATGTAAAATGAAGGAATTGTGCCAGTGTAAGTATATGGGGCCGGTATAAGTAAAAGATATAATCTCAATTATAAGTAGTAAAAGAAAAATGTTAATTGTAGATATCAAGATCAGGTCTATCACAAGGCACTCTAGCACATTATTATTGACTTAGATGTTATTTGAATTAGAGGCAAATATTTCCATGTATATAAGTCAGTCTTTCCGTAACATGTCCCGGGAACACGGCTTCAAGTCAGGTATTGGCCCTTGGCCTCATAAATCAAGATATCCGGTATGCGCATAAAACCGCTTATATCCACTTTGTATTTATTGTCCAACTCCCCTTTATTAAACCCCATTTTATCCAATTAATCTGAAGTAACTGTGCATGAAATATTATGCACTAACCACAAAGTTACCGTGGAACATTTCCCGTAAAAGTATGAAGAATAACCGTGATCCAAAACATGTCAAAACAAGTAGGTGCATCGTCTATTCGATGCTATATTAATAATAGCCAAAGAAAATCCTCATATCGGGTTATCGATATCGAGGTCATAGCCATGCTATAAAAGCACGCTTATAAATCACATTTTTAACGGGAGCCGTCTTCATGCACAGTCTCTCCTAACTAGTGTCACTAGGTGAATCAATGCATCACATTACACATAAACTCCATTGAAAAATAAATAAATTTCATAATTGATTAGTATGGGTCAAACAGGTTTGGGTTGATAACTTCAAGATCCACACATTTAGTTTTTGTGAGGAAAAGGCCCAAACTGGTCTGAAATTTTAGTTATAAATCAAACGGGTCTGATTGCTGATATCGGACTATAACCAAAAATTTCTTTAGTGACACGATTGAACTTTACTCGGTCAGTTAGCCAGGTAAGGAGAGTACTAGAGGTTGGTCCAAGACCGATTAAGTACCCTGTTCCTTGCGGAGTGTCGTAAGCAACCCCTAAACCTTGCCCTAGACACCAACGGATTCGAGTAAACTTAAGCCGGTTCACTGAAAAACTATTTTACGTAAACAGTAACCGTATTTGTGAACAGTACCATACGTGTGAATAGCACCATACATGAATAGTACTGCCCTCATGAATAGTGCCCAGTGCCTTTTTTTTAGGGTAAATGATAATCTAGCTTATTTTCTGATGTGAATGATCCACCTTTGGTGGCAGCCACAGAGCATACGATAAGCAGATACACGCACCCTAAGCCAAGCTCGGATACCACTTGTTTGAACAACCACGGGGCCCAATAGAGCAGATATAAAATTTAGCTAAGAAAATTTAAATACTTGCATAAATGTATAAAAATAAATATTGAGAAAAATATGCTTGCATAAAGGTACGAAGAAAAGATTTAGAAAAGAAATGCTTGCCGAGTTTTCTGAGAAAAGTCCCCGAATCCCAATAACCAGCAATTCCTCCTTTCTCGTTCTTTGTCTTTCCCTGAGAAAAGTCCCCGAATCCCAATAACCAGCAATTCCTCCTTTCTCGTTCTTTGTCTTTCCCTCTCTTTCTCTCTCTTCTCTTTCTCTCTTTTCTTTCTTTCTCTCCCCCTGTCTCTTTCTCTCTTTCTCTTTTTCTCTTTCTCTCTCTGTCCCTTTCTTTCTCTCTTCCTGGCTCCCAATCTCTCTTTCTACCTCTCTCTCTTTCTTCATTGTTTTGTGTGTTTCACAGGGAAGAGGGAGGGGTATTTATAGGATGGGAGAGGGAGTGGTTGAGGGGGTTAGGGTAGGGGATTAGAGGGTTAGGGTAGGGGATTAGAGGTAGGGTGGGGGAAAAACTAGGCTAGGATAGGGGATTAGGTTTAGGCTTTACATGAACCATCACTTAAAATACAGTTTAGTAATCACACATAGATAAAACCAAATAGTGATGGATAATATCTTGAACCACTTATCTTTGCCTGAAGATTAGCACGCTTATGGCCATGTGCTCTTTCTTGGTTTTAATTAGAATTTTGAAATCTTTCCTTAAGACTTTATGGAAATGACCAAACTTTCATCCTAATATTGGTGAGTCATTTGGGTATGTTCCTACTTACAACCCACATTCAAAATGTCTTGGACTCATTAAGATTTTTAAAACCAACCTCCACATAGTAGGATAAACACAAGTTTCATTGTTATTTTTAAAATAATATCTTATTATTAGTAGCTAAGCTTTAAATTGATAACTCTATTACATGGAAAATGAAAATGAAACTTACATAGCTTTAAGGCTCATTTTAGCAGATATTTTCTCCATCAAATCCTTCTTCGGACCTCTCATAATAGGATCAACAACTTTCTTGAGGGAGCGAACGTCGATCACCGAGATAACTCCGTGATTGATTAACTCATTGATGTGACATGCTTAAGACGAATTGTCTGCTTCTTTTCGTTTAACAATGAGTTTGCCGCCACAACACTCGTTGCCCAATTATCACAATAGATAGTAATCACCACTCCTTGCAGTTCTTTCAACATAAGGTCTCTGACGAGGTTTCTAAGCCACTCAGCCTCATCTCCTGCTCTAGACAGAGCATAAAACTCAGACTCCATGGATGACTGTTCAATGATTATTTGCTTCTTAGATTTCCATGAGACTGTTGCACCTCCCATAATAAATACAAATCCTCCTGTAGATCTGCACTCATCTGGTTTTGAGCACCAACTGGCATCTGAAAAGCCTTCTATAGTTGCAGGATATCCGGAGAAGAATAAACCCAGATTCATAGTTCCTTTCAAGTACCTCATTATTCTTTTAATAGCATCCCAATGAGACTCTCCATGAATGCTTGTAAACCTACTAAGCATCCCAATGGTGAAGGCTATATCTAATCTTCTTGAGTTGGCTCAAAGCTTCTTTTTGTAATCATATGGGATCAAGATCTCTGGAAGATCGAAATACCCATATTTCTTCAACATATTCTCAATATAATGAGACTGAATTAGGCCAATCTCATTATTTGACCGAACAATCTTGATCCCAAGAATTACATCGGCATCTCCAAGATCTTTCATACAAAACTAAGTTGATAAAAACTTTTTTGTAGATGTGACTATTTGCAGATCAGTGTCAATAATAAGCATATCATCTACGTATAGACATATAACAGTTACCTTCTCTCTAACATTTTTGATATAGATACATTTGTTAGACTCACCGACTTGAAACTCATCTTCACGATTGACTTTGTCGAACTTCTCATGCCAGAGTTTAGGAGCTTGCTTCAATCCATAAAGAGAATTGATCAATTTGCATACTTTATTGTTCATGTCATCAATAATATAGCATTCTGGTTGCTCCATATATATTTCTTTAGTGAGATCTCCATTTAAGAACATCGTCTTCATATCCATCTAGTGCACAATAAGCTTCTGTATAGCAACCCAAGCGATAAGTACTCTAATGTCATGATGCGACAAACTGGTGCAAAGATGTCAAAGAAGTTGATGTCTTCCTTCTGTGAAAAATCTTTAGCCACCAATCTTGCCTTGTACTTCTTGTACTTCTTAATTGTATCGTCAGTACGAATCTTCAATTCTAGAATATCAACTGACTCCCAAATGTGATTTTAAAGAAGAGAATTCATCTCATCTTCTACAACTTCCTTCCATAATAATGCATCCTTGGATCTCAAAGTATCATGAAATGTAAAGGATCATCTTCAATATTATACATAAAGAAGTCATTACCAAAATCTTTTACCTTTCTTACCTGCTTGACAGGAGGCTCTGGAACTTACTCTGGAATAGCAGCTTCTCCATCTTGAGTATATTCCTCCAGAGTAGTAGACTCTTCTGGTGTAGTAGGAGTTAATTTAGAGTTCTCTGGTATATATTTGAGTGATAAGTAGTTATCTTTGATAAACTTATCCTAAAAAAATGATGCATCTCGAGCTTCAATAATTGAGTTGGTGTGAAGATTTGTCTTTGGCAAACCCAAAAAGATGCACTTGTTTGCCTTTGGTCCCAGCTTAGACCTTCTGATATCAAGTATTCTAACATAGGCAAGACATCCCCACACTTTTAGATTATCTAAAGGAGCAGGATAACCAAATAGTGTTGATGTGGTGTTATCTCGGATTTAGAATATGATACCCGATTTAAGATCCAATTTGTCATTAATAATGCCTCGCCCTAGTAGCAATTTGGAAGACCATAGATGATAAGCATTGACTTTATCATCTCTATTAGAGTTTGATTTATCCTCTCTATAATGTCATTAGATTGTGGTGAATATAGAGCCGTTGTCTCAGCAACTATCCCATATTCTTTGAAATAAGCTTCTGCTTCCTTGGATCGATACTCTCCTCCTCTATCACTTCTAAGTTTCTTTACTGGGTGACCAAGTTAGTTTTCTACTCGAGTCTTGGACTCAATAAACTTACTAAAGGTTTCATCTTTTGATTTTAGTAAGAAAACATGACAATATCAAAGTGGCCATCAATAAAAATGATGAAATATTTCATGCCTCCTCTAGTAGTAAAACTTTTAAAGTCACAAGTGTCGGAGTGAATTAGCTCCAGTAATTGTGTACTTCTTGTGACACTATAAAAAGGTTTTCTTGTGATCTTGACTTGCATACAAACTTCACATCGACTTGGTTTATCACCCCCATAATTGGACAAAAGTCCTAATTTATTCATGTTAAAAAAAATTTTATAATTAACATGACCAAGGATATCATACCAAAGAGAAGAGGAGTACACAGAAATAGAAAATTCATTGATAGTTGAGGAAAGTTTACAGTACTTATCTTGTACATTCCATCCATGCGATAAGCATTACCAAAATAAACTTTCTAATAAGACAGGATAATTTTTCCTTTTTGGAGATCCAACAGCATTCCAGCATCATCGAGGAGACTTCCAGACACCAGATTCTTTGCAATCGATGGAACATACTTCGCATTCTTGAGAGTAAGAGTCTTTTCAGAAGTAAGTGTTATCATGATTGTCCCAGTTCTAAGGACTCTAGCAGCAGAGCGATTAGCCATTGATACATTTTCACTAGCAGCAACATAAGAAGTAAAAGATTCATATCGATGCAAACATGACATGAGCACCGGTATCTAACCACCATTCAAAAGCGTTAGGATAATTTGTCACCTGAAAAAGCATAGCCACAAAGTTCTGAACTTTAGCAACATGGTTGACGTTGTTTGCATTCTCCTTTGGTGCTTTACATGCCTTTGCAAAGTGGCTCTTTTTTTCACAGTTGAAGCATTGACCATTCTTTTTGACCTCCTTCTTTTGCACATTGAGATTCTTTAAAGCGTTGAACTTCTTGTTAAAATTCTTCTTTTTGTTGTTGTTGCAGCCGTGGATAGGTTTGACAGACACCATGCTAGCTGACGCATTTTGCTTAGCGAGCAACTCGTTTTTAGTGCGAGTCCTAATTTCATCCTCAATCCTGATGAACCTCTTCAAGTATGCTAACAAAACTCATGTCTTCTTCCTATGAATGTTTGTTGAGAAAGACATCCATGAAAGAGGGAGTTTGTTGATGATGGGACAGGCGATGAAGGTGTTGTAGAGCTCGATCTTCTCATCTTTTAACTTAATGACAAGTTTTTCAACCTCTTTGACTTGAGGTAAAACCTCTTTGTCATCTTCGAACTTGAGGTTGAGGAACTTGTCGATGAGATGTGTTTTGAAAAGCTTCTCCTCATCTTTGTACTGCTGCTTCAGTGTACTCCAGATATCCTTCGCGGAGATTTGGTGGGTGTAAACATTTGCAAGGTGGTCAGCAAGACAATTGAGGAGATAACTCCTACAAAAGGTGTCATCGCGGTCCCAGTTTGCTTTACCGGTTGTGTCGTCCTCCTTGATCGTCGGCTTGACTTCTGAGACAATGTAATAAATTTTTAGGAGTTGCATCCAAAAGATCAACTTGCGTTGCTATGCATAAAAGTCGGTTCCATCAAAGCTCTCGAGTTTCAGATAGTCAATTCACATAGTTCTTACAGGATCCATTGTGAGACTGAAAATGTTGCTTTAAGAATGTTAAACAAAAGGGAAAAATCAAGACAGTGAATGTGAACTTTCCTTGAATACTTACTGTTGAATCTGGTTTGAGTCACTGTGCATCCTAAAACGATGTACTTAAAGCAAGATTCAGCCTACTCTGATGCAAGGATCCTAAAACCAAATTTCTTTCAGGAATAGTAACTTGAGTGTACTGGTGTTCACCAACTAGATCCTCAACGATCACCTTGATCAAATTTAGGCACGAGGCGACCTCCTCAGTCAGACTTTGGACTATGACCTCATTGGTCTGGCACAAAATTGGACTCAAACAGGAACTTGAGTTTCTAGATGAAAGGTGAGAGAGCTTGTATCTTTTTCTAGTTGTGAGTAGAGGGCTTTATATAGTGTCTGATCCAACACAAGAGTTGTCAGCTCATTAATGAGAGCCACCCAAAGCTCAGGTCAATTACACTCACTCAGCCCACTGCACCATTAACTGATTTGTTAATGAACCCGTTAAACACATCATTTCAAAAGTCCAAAGGTCATAGCAAACCACTTAGTATAGTCAGGTTAGAAGCCCAATAGTTACCCTCTAGCTCAAACTATGCTGTGTTGTTGTTGACGGTGCGTTGCGCACCGACGCCAACATGCTAAGTGCACCTACAAAGCACCCATTGCACCATCACAGCACCCCAGCCCGATTAGCCTCGATCCACGACCCGAACCCGAACCCGGGTCCGAATCTGCTATGAAACTTATGGAGCATTATTACATTAAATGAGTTGAGAGGCAAGCCTTGAACCCATAACCTATGATTTATTCAAAAAGATTTTTTCCACGGGGCTACAGTGTATTTTTATTATTAAAATACATACTATAATATATATGTAGTTTGAAACTTAGCCTCGGTTTTGAAAAACTTTTTACAAAATCTGTAACAATTTGTTCAAGTGTGAAAAGACTCCATTAATGAACTTTTGGGACTCTTGTTAAGAGTCCAAAAAGATTATCAATTGGGAATCTATCCTCACCAATAGAACTACAATGGGTCTATCCACCTTCTCAAAGCTTTCTTTTGACACTAAGAAAATTCACCACAGAGGTACCCAAAAAGAGCTAGTTGAGTTGGTAAGCTGCCTACCCAAAAAGAGCTAGTTGAGTTGGTAAGCTACCTACGAGTAGTACTCCAAGATCTTAAGTTCGACTCTCTTGGGGAGCACCCACAGAAATTTAATTTCCTAGAATACCCAAGGCCGTGCATAAGGAGGTACCCCTTAACCACGCCCAGATGTTTAATACCCATAATCTGAAGAATCATGGGAGGTTCTCTCGTCAAACCGAAAATAAATTCACCCCAGAGGCGTATCCACACAAATAGAACTACATAGGATCTATCCTCACTTAACCCATAATTTTATTTGCATGACTCTTTGGGGACCAGGGACTCCTTCACATCATAGAAGATTACAAACTTACATACAAACTAAACAAAAATAGTAATAGTTGCAAACTGTAACTTCTCTAGTCTAAGCAGGAGAATATATCAAAACTGCATACAAAGCAAATTAGTGACAGCCGACAATGCTTTTTCTTAGAAA
Organism: Asparagus setaceus; assembly: GCA_012295165.1. Taxonomy (NCBI): domain Eukaryota; kingdom Viridiplantae; phylum Streptophyta; class Magnoliopsida; order Asparagales; family Asparagaceae; genus Asparagus; species Asparagus setaceus. Next base: position 60,551,471 of record CM022704.1, read on the forward strand.
ACCCATGTAAATTAATTTGCTAACTTTCAATAAATATCAGTGTAAAACTTCTTTGTTTAAAAGTTTTTTTTTTTGGGGGGGGGAAAAGAATGCAAGTTCCTTTATCATGATAGAATTAAGTATCTACGTATAAACAATTAGATATCTTATTGAATAATTGATCAATGACAGTCCAGACAGTCCAGTGCTATACTGATGCACTCTCAGCATCAAAATTCCACCTTATTTACAGACAAACAAACAGAAACACCACCCAAGTTTTAATCCCTCAACACAGCCAGACCTCCCATAACTTCTTCCCCTTAATTTACAGAGCCATAAATAGCTTCTGCAAGCTTATAGCTCAGAATATAGATCAACATATACAGTTGCTAATCTTAGTAACATAAAAGGGTAAATTTCACAAAACCCCCCAAGAAGTTTGGCCCATCTTGAGGTAATCCCCTAAAAGTTATGGAAAATGTCACTTAACCCCCAATACTTTTCCATTTTTCTGAATCTATTTTCAGATAAACCCTGACATTTTGGGGTTATCTAAAAAAGTTTTGGAAGTCAGCAACATTTCCCAAATTTTTGGGGTTTATCTCAAATTGGGCCAAACTTCTCCAGGGTTTCGTGAAACTTACCCCGCCATAAATATACGTAATACCTCTCAGACCAAGAAGCCAAACTTCTCCAGGGTTTCGTGAAACTTACCCCACCATAAATATACGTAATACCTCTCAGACCAAGAACGATGAACCAAATGAACTCAATCTTCCAAGAGAAATCTTAAGGCTCTGAAGCCCTTCAGCCGATATACTCCTCCGAACCCTCAATCTATTCACAATAATTTTCGCCGGAGGCTCTGAGTGAAAGCAAACCAAAACAACAGTTAAATTATCTACAGCTCCTCGCCTCATTGCCTCCTCAACCAATTCCTTGCAACAAACTTTCACATCATTATGTTCTTGAAGTCTCCTGCGAGCAAAATCTACTGCATTTTGGTTCGTGAACACATCAAATAAACCATCACTGCCTATAATCAAGAACTCGTCGTCTTTCGTTAGAGTTATCATCTTGAGCTCTGGCTCCGCACTGAGGGGCCCGTGCGGTGAATTGATCTCTTTCATGCCTTCGATGTGCCAGTCTCCAAGAGCTCGGGTTACTCCGAGTTGGCCATTTAGATATCCATCGTCAATATAGCCTCCAAGGGATTCAATGCGTGTTTTTTCTTTGAGGCAGCAAGGTCTGTGATCTTTGGACATTTCTATGGCTGAACCAAGACGAGAGAGTACTGCTCGGCAGTCGCCAGCATTGGCGACTAGTAAAGATCTGATATCAGAAGGCAATTGAAACTAATAAGATAGTGGAAAAGATCAGGAAAGGCGTTCTAAATTCAATTTGATAATAATGAACTTAAGACATTCATAGTTATCTATCAGGACTAAAATCCAAGTACTTTGGATCGACAACCTTGTTTGCCAAGGATCATACTATAGCTCAAACCATAATTCTTTTCATATCCTCCTATGAATTTATCGCTGTCAAATTTTGTCTTTGTTGGGAAAAAATGTGTTTAGGCCCTAGAATTTTGCATAAATTCTTTCTCCTTATCTGTCTTCATTTCTTTTACACTTAGAATATAAAACAATAAACCTCAACCCTCACCACAACTTTGGAGTGTTGGGTGTAATGGTTAGGTATTTTAAGATGGCATCAGAGCAACCAAGGTTCAAATCCCACTAGCCACGAATTTAAAGCGAAATTTCTAAGAATTAACAGTGCTACGTGACTCCAGGTTTTTGGCCCATAAAAAGGGCACTCAAGCTGCAGGCGCATGTTAGAATATAAAACAATAGCCCTCAACCCTCACCACAACTTTGGAGTTTTGGTATATGGGTTAGATACTTTAAGAGCACTATTGGAATTAATATTCACTGCAGTTTGACCCTATTATAAAATCTTTATGGGAGTTTCTGTAGTTAAGCTTAAAAAGCTGAATAATACAAAAGAAAGAGTGAAAATACGTTTACAATTTAACAGAAGATTGTGTATTGGGGTTTATCAAAGGCCAAACACAATGTTGCATCAACCAAATAGGAATAGATTAATTTGTACATTAATATTTTTGCCATATATTTGGTATGGAAATGCTTAATGTACTTACTTCGTCTATGCAGATCACAAACTCATGATAGACATGTAAGTAGTTGACAGAGTCCTTGCCAAGTTCCACTCGTCCATATCAGAAAGCTAATGAAGTCTTATCCATGTTCATCTTAATTATAATTAAAATTGTATGACGAGGCAAAGAACAAATGGTATCAGCCTCATCATACATTTCCCTTTTTCACCAACTTGAAAGGGTAGAAATCATGATTTGAAGTATCGGCTGATACCACTACGTATTGGCTGTATCATGTCACATTCAAGCATACTGATTCTAGCCAGACAAAATCGAATGATACCATCGATATTGGATAATATAACTTATGCATGTTGACATTGGCTAATAAGATGAATATAAAAGGAAATCTCAGGTTTATAATTACAAAATTTTATTTGATTATAAAGGAACAATGTGCAGAGCTCGTGCTTCACGAAATTGTCAAAAATCCTAATACCTACATATGATACTTCCTATCCGAAACTGTTGAAACTCCAAAATATCTGGAACTAATACCATTAATCATCGGCCTATACTGATACTGATACCGGTACAGAGATCTAAGACTTGGTAAATTTATAAAATGGGAGAAGAGGACTAGAGCTCGTTGTTTGCACATTAACATTATGCACCACACACACTTCTACACTGAAGTGGAGTCATGTCAGAATAGCTTTACACTTTCAGTGTATTCTGTAGGATATATATTTAATAAAGCAGAAATATAAAAGCAAAATTATATTTAATAGTTCTGTTTTTAGATTAGCATAGCATTTAAACTTTGTAAATAAATTAATTAATTAAAATTAGGATATATTATGACTGCCTGGGACAGTCGTGTTGTCACGTTGCACTAGAAAATCAGACGATGCCTTCGTGCAGGCAATCCAGACTGTCTGCTTGCTAGCGGTAAAGTAACCCCCGAGAAGTGGGCCACCTAGAGCGCACGAGCGATGGGTTCTCTATGCTCTAACGAATGCTTCAAGTTGCCCAATGATAATAAGAAAAACTATGAAAATATATAAGAGATAAAGTAGAAACAAATAAAAAAAATTTGGGTAATACAACCTCTCCTACCATCCTATTTATAGGTGCGGAGAGGACGCGATGATAATGAGAAAATGATGATGAGACAATAAAGTTACCGTTACAAATATTTGAAATGCTCATAAACATGGTCAATTAAAATCATGGTTATTGCTCAAATTAATAATCATTAAACCATTATTTTATTGTACTTACGAGAAAATAAAAGATGATGAAAACTCAATCTTTTCATAAATATAAAATATCCAACAGTCCTCCCCCAAAAGGTTGAGTTTCAGAGAACATAAAACAATGAAAAACATAAATATTTATATGATATGCATATTGGACAATCTTAGACTATGCAATCGGCATAGATAGTTTTCGGCTTTTGACCTACACTTGGTAACATTTTGTGGCAAGTTGAGGACCATGATGGGCTACACCTTGAAGTAGGCCCCTTTATCAGACATTGACAAAAGTACACACTATGCATTCGTTCATTGAGCGAGCGGATTGGAGCTATAAAGACCGTGCTCACAAATACCGTCTCATGAGAGTTAATAAGGATCAGTCACGTGTCCTACAACAGCGGCCTACATGGAGCAAGTCCTCCAAGGATGTCTGCGACTGGAAATGACCCCTCCACAAATCGTACATTGGACTTATTAAGAGAATAACTCATCCTAGCCGATCACATGATAAGAGCATTGTCATCATAAGCATGGGGTAGTAGCAAGTTATAGTGCAAGTCATAAATGCATCTTATGCTACAAATAGGAGTATAAACTCATGGTTTAGTGCTCCACACGAGAATCATTAGTCCAAGTTGGTTATACCACATTGAACTTCTTCAAGGGAACAATTCGCACACCTGAAGGTTGAATTCCCACTATCAGTAATCTCCTTATGGGCTTAACCCCATCCCCTGCAATGGTACTAGGATTGCAGTCCTAGAGTAGTGTCATCATAAGATCATAGGCATGGGGTAATAGAAAGTTATAGTGCAAGTCATAAATGCATCAAATACTATAAATAGGAGTATAAACTCCATGGTTCAGTGCTCCACACGAGAATTTACAGTCCTACTTGTTTCTACCACATTGAAGGTTGGGTTCCCACTATCGGCGATCTCCTTTATGGGCTTAACCCGATCCTCCTCGACGATACTAAAATTGCATTCTTAGAAAGACCCTTTGTCTAATAGGACTTTGAAAATCTAAGGTCATATTTGGCTTCAGTAACCATTTTATATTCATATTCTCTTTAAGAGATTTTACCATGCAAGTATAAAAGCCTATGTAGATAACACTCCACATATGGGAAAAAATAATATATTTGCATGAGACAAAAATATAAGATAAAATAATATTTCATCTTAAGATATAAACAGAATTTAATTCAAACATATATCTACAGGCAACAAGTGATATATATCATGCATTTAAATATTTAATAAAGGAATTATTAAATATATTTTTAAATATAATTTTGCTTTATTAAATATATTTCCAACAATCTAGAAAGTCAGATGGCGAATTCGTGCATGCACTCCAACGATCTGCTTGCTAGCAGTAAAGTTACCCCCGAGAAGTCGGCCACCCACAACGCACAAGAGATGGGTTCTCCATGCTCAAAAGAATGCTACAAATTGCCCAATGATAATAAGGAAAATTATTGAAACATATAAGTAATATAGTAGAAACAAAGTACTTTTCTTTTGCTTCTATCCTTTTTTTGTGTATTGCCACAACCTCTGATGACATCCTATTTATAGGTGTGGAGAGGGAGCAATGATAAATGAGACAATAAAGTTACCGTCACAAATATTTGAAATGCTCATAAACATGATTAATGAAAATCATGGTTATGTTAGGACATTGTCCGTACAATAGCTCTTGTTTGAGTAATAACAAACTCTCATTTGGTATTAATATTTGTTTGAGATGGTATAGTACAGCTGAATATATGTATAAGACATGCACGATGCGAAACGACACGAAAATCAGCAAACACTGATTTCAGCCATCGAACCATCAATGACGCAACGATGGGCATCAGGAACCCATCAATGTATACGAGGTCATCGATGGTCTACAGGAACAAATTGCATAATTCCTAAGATAGGATTTCAGCTCATCGATGGTTCATAGGAACCCATCAATGGTGCTCAGGGACTATCGATGGTCATGAGCAACCATTGACGGTTAAGTCGACTGATTGCAAATTTGATGATTTAATTACAATCGTTCGTCGTTACTTTTGATCACCAACTTCTATCACGTTTAGGATATCTCTTTCCTAATTGATTAAAGGCTATAAATTATTGAAAGAGATAAATTAGAGGAAAGGATTCTATTTGATAAGAGCTTTAGGGTTGTCTTTTAGATTTTTTTCTTTTAAATTTTAGAAAAAACAAAACAAAATTTCTCTTTCCTTCTTTTTGTGTTCTTTGAAAAAATAAAAACTATGAACATGCATATGTATATGCTATGCTTTTACAAGATTGATTCGGATGATATTATCTTTTGGTATATAGGCTTGATTATATCACACGTGTTTACATATATTTTTCATATATACACACACACACACAATGATAAAAATATGATTACTTGACATATTGTTTCACGGAGATGTTTCATGTTACATTTTCACACACCTAATTTTATACTTATCATGTTTAGCAATGTGAAATGGTGGTAAAAGTTTTTATATTTTGTTTATAAGATATTTTAGAATATATCAAGAGTTTTTAGCTTGTTTTTGACTTGGATAATGCACACATTTATTCTTTATACATACAAATGTGCATTTATCCTAAAAATATATTAAACAAAAGAGTGTATTAGTTAAAAGATGATCAAAGATCCACACTCTTATGAAATCCATGGAAAATTGAGTGTATTTGTTAAAAGATGGTCAAAGACCCACACTCGTGGATTATGTTTGAGCAAATCTCAAAGGGTAGCCATCATGTACTGAATATTTTTATATTTCGAAATGGTGTGAATCGTTCACCAATCACTATCGTTCTTCCTTTTAAATCCTATATGATTGAGGTGATAGGACGACACTTTGGTCCTTCGTTTCTAAAGTGGAGATAGTTCAAGTCTCATTATTGCTCATTATTCTCTTTGATACATCTGAATTTATCCAATGAACTAGCATATTTTTTACAATTTATTTCATATAGTTTACAATGATATTTAATCTTTTATGTGTGATTTTTGATGTGATTTTTCTCGTATTCAAGTGTTTTGTGATTAGATTTTAATTCTTTGTGCTATTTTTATATAAAATGTTTTGTGTGAACCAATGTGTATTTCTCTTCCTTACACCTTTGGATGATTTTTATCTGAATTCTTGAGTATGAAGTGTAACCATTTATGTGTTTTCATCTTTTGCTAATAACAAATGGGGGAGAGTTTTGGTGTGAAAAATTAAAAATTTTGATGATCTTTGCATGAGTGGAGTTTTGGTTAAGTGATTTCATGTTTTTTGATTTTTTGAAAATTTTTGAAAACACTCGATGCATTATTTTAGGGGAGTTTTTAAAATACTTGTGCTTGATTACACTTTTCATGAATACATGAATGTAGGGGAAGCATTGCATATCCTTTCCTTTTGCATGAAAATGTATTTGTGCTTATTGTCGTTGTTTATATATCTCAAATATGCATATATTCAGGTATTTCAAATTTTAACTTTGTTATTATCAAAAGGGGGAGATTGTTATATACCTGTGAACCAATAGCTCTTGTTTGAGTAATAACAAACTCTCATTTAGTACTAATATTTATTTGAGATGATATACTACAGCTGAATACAGGTATAAGACGTGTATAAGGCGAAACGACATGAAAATCAGCACAAATGCTGATTTCAGCCATCGAACCATCGATGGGCGTCAGGAACTCATCGATGGGTACGAGGTCATTGATGGTCTACAAAAACAATTTGCATAATTCCATAGACAGGATTTCAGCTCATCGATGGTTCACAGGAACCCATCAATAGTGCTCAGGGACTCATCGATGGTCGTGAGCAACCATCGACGGTTAAGTCAACTGATTGCCGATTTGATGATTTAATCACAGTCCTTCGTTGTTCCTTTTGATATCCAACTTCTACCACGTTTAGGATCTCTTTCCTGGTTGATTAAAGGCTATATGATTGAAAGAGATAAATTAGACGAGAGGATTCAAGGGTTTTGATAAGAGCTTTAGGGTTTTGATTAGAGAAAATATTGGATTGAAGATTTTGACCCTCGGAGCGTCAAACTCTTTCTCGTCGCTTTCATCATCTTTGGATCATCTCAGCGAGGAGAGTTGCCCTTGATTTTATCATCTATACCGTTCTTCATCAAGCTTCACTTTGATTAATCGAAGGATGGTTTATTAATCGAAAAGGTATGTAAGATCTGTGTTTGTTGGTTTGTTTCAAACTTGTTTTTATGGCGTACTCAAACCGGTGTTAATTGAGGGTTGGTACTAACTAGAGCTAGGTGTTTGAGGAGAGTTAGGTTAGACGATTGATTTCGGGTAGATTCCAGGGTGCAGTCTTTGTAAGCCTGCTGAAATGGGTTGTGATTCAAAACTCTTGGCATGGTGAGGAAGCGTCTTCGTGAGAAGGAAGAGTGGACATAGGATTGTTATCCGAACCACTATAAAATCTTACGTGTTCTTGGTTGGTTGTTTTACGCTTTTATTTTACCTATTCTGCTGTTTATTTTGTGTTTTTTTAGCGAAAAATGGTAGCAACCCTATTCACCCCTTCTAGGCTTGCATCTTAGTTCCAACAGGTTATTGCTCAAATTAATGGTCATTAAACCATGATTTTATTGTATGACTTATGAGAAGATAAAAGATAATGAAAACTCAATCTTTTCATAAATAAAATATCCAACATATTCATGTCCTTGTCCATGTCCTTGTCCATGTGGCAACTTAAATTTCCTTCTCTGATAGACAGTATAAGCAAAAAATTAATATATATTGCTTTAATCTTCACTACTTCAAGAATCCCTGCAGAGAAAACTATTATCTTTACATTTTTTCTGATATTTCTAGAAGAATATCAAATGCTAGAACAAAAACAAGAATACATATGAATATTGACATTTCAAATACAACATGAAGCTTTAAAGCTATTATACTGGAAATATATGAAAAAGAAAAGATTTAGACGAAATCATCAAAAAACACACCTGCCAAAAATCATTGCAGTGAGTGCCGTAGTTCCAGAAGATAGTGTGGATTCAAGAGAGCATGACTCTGCAAACTGAACATCAGTCTGCACAAATGACCTTGTAACAACTTTCTCGAGTTTCAGAGGGAAATCAGCATCCTCCACAATTAGCCTAGGCAAATTGTCACGGACAAAATTTGCAGCACCTTTTCCTCCATGTCCATCAAAAACCTGAGACGTAAATTTAAACCAAGCTACTTTAGACCCCCCAAAAAAAAAATACTTGTTCAATCAACTTCATTTTGGAAAGAATCCATCAGATAATTGAATAGTCAATAATTGAATAGTCATGTGGCAGATAAAAGAACTACTCTTGAAACTTAGTCCTTTCCTACTAAAAGTTGCGTTAGATTTATAGCAATAACTCGAAGTCGCAACATAAGCCCAAAAGCCAGTTTGACAAAAAAAAATCCTTTTACTTTTATGTATTCATAAAAACTATGAGAGAGATCATATCAATAATGATGTTGGTAGTGGTAGCAAATCATGACAGTAACCAAACTTAGTAATAACAGAACCCCTCTTATTTACTGCCTAGTTGGGACAAAAAAGATGAAATATGACAATAAATAGGGCATTACTGTAACTCACATAACAGAAGTTCCTCATCAAACAGAGTCTTAACATATATCCAAATTTGATAGGCATCAAATAACGTAAATTATTCAAAGTCATGTGCGGGGCCAAAGTTGAATAGTAATTATCTTGTGAAATTTTAGTAAATTGAGTTGATTGATTTCAAGAGGAAGTGATATATCAATCAGCCCTATGGACTTATCTAGAAAACATGAATAGAGATAGAATCATATTTTTAGAATAACAAGTGCTCTAGCTATGATGATAAGTGTCATCTACAGAGTCAAAGAGAAAGAATTAACACAAAAAACAGGATCAGAGATTTAGAAAGGGCTTACTCCAAAGAAGGAAACCACTTCCTCACTAGAAGAATGACAACCGAATTTTTCTGCCAAGTCAGAGATACAAACATGAGTATCTTCCATATAATCGCGACTGCCAATATCAGACCACTCCCCTGACCGGATGATCGGAGTGAAACTTGTTAGCTGGCTCTGCCCGTTTTCTGTTGAGGTTGTGCTCTCACATATTGCTTCCAACTGCTGGTAGAAAACCATATTAAATATCAAATAAAAAACAATAAGAAACAAGTCTTCCAATATGCTAACCAAGTTAGTACAATAATTGACATTGTTAAACAGTTTGATCATAAAATGAATAGTAGCACAATTGCATAATACAAAATTAGACATGAGTAAATATTTGAACAAGAGTGACAAGATTATAATAGAAACAAATACACATAACAATTCAAATTCTGAACCAATAGGTTAGATTACTTGTAGAATCAATTTTCACATGAGGCCATTTGTGAATTTTGGTACATTATCAAATCTAACTCTCAAAGTATTGCTGCAAAGTAAATGTTCAAATTTATCATTCGATTATGCTGGCCCGCGAGATTTCATGAACCAAATATCATTAAACTTGTAATATACGCAAAGTAAACCATCAAGTTAGCAGTACTAATACGAGCAACAATGTTTCAACATCTGAAACATGCCAACCATATGATTCACATGCATAAAGTTCTTGATGTGGCATCTTTAAAATCAGCAATTGCATTTTGGGGCTACACACATATGACGTCAGATACCTTTATCTTCTCTAATTTTCTGAGAAACAATGTACAAGCCAGACTTTAGGAGCTTGGCAACATCGTCAGATCACATAAATCAAAGCATCTGCATCTGTCTCCATCTATTTTATTGCTTCCCACCTAGGTTTCCACCAATAATAGACTACCTACGTATCCTATTTTCTTCTCCATGTCCATGTTAGATATTTTCTATCAAAATCAAATAAAATATTATATAAATCATTTAAAATAATAAACATAGAGAAAGAAGTTGATGGCCTGTAGGGGACAGTCGTGATGTCACTGCCCTAGAACAACAATTGCCGCCTTCGTAGAGACGTATCAACGCAACCGTGAACTAGCGGTAAAAGCCCCCCGAGGTAGCCGGCACTTGAGGTTACTGCGAATCTCAAGCCTCTTGCTCAATAGATGTTTTGCCCAAAACCATAAAATGAAATATAGGAAAAAATATGCAAGAGAGAAGAAGTATAGAGTTTTTTCATTTTCTTTTGGAGATGATTTTTTCCCATTGTCCTCAACTTATCAACTCTCAGTCACCATATATATATTGGTGGAAAAGTCAAGCATTAATAATGCAATTAATACAAACGTTACAAATTTGGTCATAAACATACAATAAATATTATGCAATAAACATAATTTACCATATGACATTAAGAGATAAAATTATTGGATTTAATGAATGAATAAATTGCTCCATAATAACAAATAACTATGACAAAAGTAATGTGAATAAATAAAGGTAATAATGAAGAGTAAATAAATAATATTAAGTAAAACCACTAAAATAGAAACTCAAGCTTTTCTCTAAATATTTTTCCAACAGTCCAATCTTAAAGTTTCTATATTCACACCGTCAATTCTCTTTCACATGTTCACCTGTAAAAATTCCACAATTGAAAAGGATAGCTCCAAAAAAATGAGCATAATCATCCTCTCTCTACCTTGAGGGGAATCACCATCAGACTGTTACTATGACATTTCTTGAGCTTTGGTCTTTGGATGCCTATAAAGGGACATCGGTGCGCACTTATTGACTTTCTGTTTGCTATAATACTCGACAAATATAATAATTAGCTAATGATTGCAAAGGTCAATTAAACCATCTTTATTCACATGCTGGAATCATTGAGAGTACATCCATCCAATAATCATTGGAAATGCAACATTGAACTTGTTATTGAGCAGAACGTTACGAAAATTCAAACCGAACCTATTTCGCATTTATAATTGATCAACAAAAGAAGTATAAACTAAAGCCATGTATTATGGATATACGTACGACAAAATAAATTATACCATAATTATAACATGAGATGAACACCGCCATATCATGATATAGAAGGAACTGCAGCTACAAATAATGATGCATCACTAGAATAATAACAAAACATAAAGTAGTAATGTATAAAAGCAAGTGCCTATGATACTGATTTCAGCTAAACTTTCATTGACAGTCCAAGCTAAGGGTCGCTAAAAAAAATAAGCTAGAAGAATAATTAGAGACTACATATCATACCTACTTATTTAATTTTACCAAGATTTTTCTTCGATTTTGAGAGTATTCATGGACCAAATATACTAACAGCAAAGCAACACAATCACCAAGAGAAAAAAAAAATGAAAACCAAGCAATCTAAGGAAAAACCACACAAAATGAATAATTCTGAACCTAAAAAAAAGCATATTGCTATAAAATCCTGTTTACTGAAGAACAAAGGAGGAAATCGTGCTCCATTTACAACACAGAATTGAGCCCAGAAACAATCCAAACTAACAAACAGAACACACCCAAATTCTCATCTTCACGATAAATTTCCAAACGCACAAAAGATTGGGAAATAAGTGTCAGAAAATGAGCTATAATTCATACAAAAAATAACCCAATTCAGGGGGAAAAGAAAAAGAAAAAAAAAGGAGGAATAAAATTGAACGAGGCAAATAAAAGAGGAGACCCATCTAAAACAACCCAAACAGAACAGAACCCAGATGCCAAACTCCAATCTTTAGACACCATCCACCTCCATTCATCTGAAAATCAAGCAAAACAAGAAATCTGCACAAAAACTTAGCAAAATTTACCAACTACTCACATGGGTCTGAGCCAAATCAGGACTTTTCTCCATCTGGGTCTTCCCAAAACTTGATCTTTCCATCACTTGTCCAATCTCTTCTAGTTTCTCAAGACACATGATTTCTTCTTTGAGACCAGGACACCAGCAGTCCACAAAAAGACCAGAGAGAGAGAGTAAACTATTTAGTCAAGATTCTGAGAATATTTGTTGATTCCGCTAATGGAGAAAGGAACGGAGCAGGAAAAATGTTGGATTTAACAACTGAAATTGGAAGTAGATTTTAAGCTGCGGAGGGAGTAATTAAAGGAGCAGGATTTTATATATATTGGTGAGGGGAGAGAGAGAGAGAGAGAGATTTTAAGTGGGGTTAATGAACAGAGATTTTTTGTTTCTGTTTTCAAAAAGAGAGAGAGAGAGAGATTATTAAAGGCACACGTGTATTGCGAGGGAAATTTACAGATTGACACCTGGCTCTTTGGGGGGTAATATTGTAAGATTAGATTATTATTATGAATGGGGAGTTCATAGATTGCAAGTTTGCAACAAATTTCCAGATTTGTTGACCTGCAGTGAGCACAATTTAAGAAACCTCAACTGAATTAGCTCAATATTTATCTCATTTATTTACTTGGAAATTTGTCTTGGGTTGGAATCATGATTTACTTGTATCTTAGTTTTATTTTCTGTCCATTTTAAGATCAATTTAATCTTTGTTTTACAAGTCTTGATGATCATGAGGTGGTCGACTTGTATTGATAAACTTGAATTATTGATTTTTATTTTTATTTTTATTAATTTGTTAGGATGTCAATTATGTCATTTAAGTAGTCACGCTTGAAATTGGTAAGCTTTGAAAATTATATCCATTCAGTTTGTGTGAATGTCAACGAGAAATCCTTAATGGGTTTTATATTTTAAAATTTTCTATTAACTTCAATAAATACTCTTGAAATCATCTATATATTAATATTGAAAATCAGTTATAACCCAATGTTGGTAGAAATCTAACTATGAATTTGTTATTCAATTATAAGAGACTTTACCAATTCGATCTATGATAACCTAGCGTTCCCAAAAATACATTTACCCAAAAGAAAAAATACAATGATTTTCTAATAAAAATTCAATAACTAAAATTTCATGATTCCAATAAAAAGTGTCACAATACAAGTTCGTTCGGGGCGATGTAAGTTTTGGGACCCTCTGAGTACGATATATTATTTTGGTTGAACCACTATTAAAAATGGCTAGTTAATGTTGCATATTGACTCTCATGATTTGCTATTTAAACTCATCTATATCACCATATTAATCCGGTGTGGAACTATTTTTTGGAGAATCACAATCACCACACCTTAAATACGCTACATTCTCATCGCGACATGATAATTTATTTGTTCCAATAACACCATTAAACAATCTGGATGCTAGAGATGGCTCCTACAAGTTCTAGAGGCGATTTCCATTGTGCTCACACAATGTACTATTTAATCCCGTATATGCTATAGTTTTACACTTCTAACTCTCTAGCTGCTCTGATTTGTTGCGCCCTAGATCAGCAAGATCCTTGACATGACGGCATAAGCTCTGGAATTCACTAAGTGCAACGCATACAGCTCAAACCACCGCAAGAATTGTTAGCCAAAATATTTATTAAAAAAAAAATAACCACACAATATGAAGAGGCGGAACCTACTAGACAAATTGCATGTATTCCCAACCGCAATTTCTCTAAAGTACATGCTCAATAATAGCCTCATGTTGTCAAACAAATATCTCTTTCCCTATGTTATATCTCAAACGCACGCACAAAACTTTTGTTCACGCAAAGTCTTTGTCAATTCCGAACGGCCAAATTCTACACACCTTCTCCTTTCTAAAGCAACCCAAGTTTGAATATGCTTACGCTGCACCGGCGTCACACCATACGTTAAGAAATGCCATGAGCGTTCTACGGAACACTTTAACCTATGTTGTTCCCAGAAGCAGCATAAGCATTACTTCACGAGAGGGTTTAGAAGAGTCGGTGGCCAGAATGGGAACCACGCCAGCCATTGTGGTGGGGGCCCACCGCTAAAAGGTGGAGAAATGGACTTTTTGGCATCGAGCAATATATCTGGCTTCGTCGATGCCATATTGAGTTGTGGTGTCACGAGGAACAGTTTAAGCGGTGGATATATGCATGGGGGGTGGCGGGGGAGGGCGTGGGTGGGTTGGGATGAGGGCTGAGAATTGTTCTTGTTGATCTCTTTCTTTATGTAGTAGATTCAAGTTTGACTTCATCATGGGTCGAAAAAGTCGGATGGGTTCACACACTTTGATAAATCATTAAATCAAAACGTTCAATTATAATCTTCTATCACAAAGTTATATATATATATATTTTTATATTGCATGCAGAAAATATTGAAATTGATCTTCTATTTGTTATCTGGATATCTATATATTTCTTGTAGTGTGCATCCAAATCCAAATTCAAATCCTATGTATGTTTAGGTGGTTTTCAGACGTGCAATGAGAAATGAATTTACATTAACAATCAAGTGTTTACTTATCTACAATTGTAAAACGTTTTACATTTTCTTGTTTGAAATAGACAATTTGATATGCATCAATAGTTTTAATATTTTTAGCTAATAAAAAGCCGCACAACATTTGTTATAGTCAAATTGGCTGAGGCATATGTTGCAAATTTTTTAACAAAAATATAAGTCCAATTTTAATTTCTAATAACGTTGTTGTTAACCTAACAATGGAAAAATAAATATTTGACTGTGATATTTTTCGTTGCAACTCTATTTCTTATCAACTATATTGACACATAATTTTTAAATAAATCAGATGATTATCATTGGAAAAATATTTTGCTAGTGCTACTCTCAATTGGAGGGATTAATTTGATAAGAATTGTGGGATCTAAAGCAATTTCATTGACTCGAGGGACTAATTTTGAAGCAAATTATAGAATTGGGGTCATGATAGCCGTTTCAATGATTTTAGGAACTAATTTCAAAGTACTAAAGACTAATTTGGGGGCCATAATTTTTTATGTTTTCGTTTTCATATATCCTCCAGCACAAGTTTATTAGGGCTGGGGTAGGAGATGTTAGGTGTCTATGTGTCTTTTCTTTTTCCCTTTGGATAAAAATAAAGAGTTATTAACTAACATGAGACATTTAAGTCAAATTTTGCCTAATCTTGAAGAATTTATACTACACTAATATTAGGATATTGATGTGGAATTTTCTTATAAGTTGTGGAAGTGAATTTTCCATAATTTATAGTCTTGTTGTCACAATGAACTAGAAAATTATTCCTCTATAAAGCTTGGGTGATCAACCTAATCCATTCAAATGACAAAAGATTAATCCTCACCAATGAAGCTTATTCTCTATTCAAAAGCTACATTCACTGCATCATACTTAAATCTGATTTCAGTAGTGTAAAGGAATAATATGAAATTCCACTAGAGACCAAGAAGTAGAAAAACAAAATTTGAGAGAGAGAGAGAGAGAGAAGATGAGTTTGCTTAATGCTTGGTAATAAACTAATCTAATTGATCGGTGGGCAAGGCATTAACTCAAAGGCCTTTTCCACCGGTCTCTTTAGCTAGATCCTCATCCAAAGGTCACCCTTTGACATAATCCTAATCCAATTATTATACATTTAGTCCTATCTTTTTATTTTATGATCCTCATCCAAAGGCCATCCTTTGACATAATCCTAATCCAATTTTTATACATTTAGTCCAATCTTTTTATTTTATTAACTTTATTTTTTGTCTTTTTTCCTTTCCGTTGTGAAGCCTTTTATCTCGCAGCTTAATTAAAATGGACTGTATGGGAATCACAATAACTTCATTCAATTATCTAAACACGAAAGTTTTTCAATAATTTATGCGTATGAGAGTGAATTAGGTGTAATTGATTTAAAAAAAAGAAAAAAAAGAAAGAAAGAAAAGTCTAATGATTAAGGCTAAAGTCATTTTGATTATAACATCTACATAGTGTTTGTTATGTGTTTGCAAGCCTTTTCTATGTTGCTGTGACAAACGTTAATAAGCTTGCTATTTTTCCAATCTAATAACACAATAAATAGAGCAAATATTACTATCGTCGCTCTGTTTTATTAAAACAAGCAAAATGAACTATAAATGCTTTCTTGGACATTGATCAACTGGGATCATTAAAAGGAATTGAAAAGTTAGAGGGGAGTGGTCATTAAAAGGAATTGAAAAGTTAGATGGGGGAGTGGTCATTAAAAGGAATTGAAAAGTCAGAAATATAAAAAAATATAAAAAACATAGAGAAGGCAGAAACTTTTACTCATGATTTCTTTTCTTTTCCGACACTTTCTACTCCAACTAAATCCAAAGACCTCCCCTTCCACCAAACACACTATAGATAAAGAGACCTTGACAAATCAAAATCAGACATTGGCTAAATATCAGAAAACCCCCCATTAACTTTGGGCAATTATCGGAAAACCCCCCTTAACTTTCAAAATACCATAAAACCCCCCTTAAGTATTGGGATTATCACAAACCCCTTTAACTTTTAGATTTTATCAGAAAACCCCCTTTAACTTTTAGATTTTATCAAAAAAAAACCCCTAATTTAAGGGGGTTTTCTGATAAAATCTCAAAGTTAAGGGGGGTTTTCTGATAGCCCTTAAACATAAGGGGGGTTTTCTAATATTTTCAAAGTTAAGGGGTTTTCTCATAATCATTCAAAGTTAAGGGGTTTTATGATATTTAGCCTCAGACATTTTATCATATTGAACCCCTACATCTTAATTAATTCTATATTAGACCCTCAAATCCATATTTCTGAATTAGACCCCCCAAATTTTCATATTCAAAAAACCTTAATAGATTTGGGGTCTTATTTAAAACAACTTAATAGATTTTGGAGTCTTATTGAAAACAACAATGGATTTAATAGTCTAGTTTAGAAATATAAAGATATGACGGTGTAATATAGAATTAACAAAGATATAGAAGTCCAATATGACAAAACACAAGTGGAAATACAAGGGTCAAATGAGAGCAGCATATGGTAATCCAATATCCTCCCACTTGTGGCAATAAGCAACAAATATCCTTCTTTTTTATTTCAAGCAACAAATATTTTTGTTGCAAGCAATAAATATCAAGACACCCTTGGCTTTAACCACTCAGTATTGAACAAAATTCCAAGGAAACTTTCAACACGTACACTTTATTCCTTCCACACTATATTTACCTCCTAATTCAGCAAACTGACAGTTGATCCCTCAACATCCATCTAATTATTATTCAGCAGTAGCCTTGACTATCAAAGGGTCTTTTTTAACTATTCCTGTAATTGAATTTAAACTGCAATACGGGTTTACTGCAAAAGTTGGAACTTATCCATCAAGTAGACTCCTTAGCTGGAACGGAACAGTAAAATATATTTATAATTATGAGACAAAGTAAATAGCATTTCTGTTTTGTTTCTCTACAATACTCCGAAGGGAATAGGAAGAATACAGAGAAGAAAAGTACAAGTAAAACACCGAGAACTTTTTACATGTTCATGTATTTGAGCTCCCAACATGGTTTTGATTCGTTCTTTGTGATTATCAAAATTCCGAAAATGTCATAATCTTTCATTAAACAATCTATCAAAGCAATGATATGTTCCACGCTTCTCTTAACTTCATTGATAAGTTTTATAAGAGATGACGACAAAAAACCACAAAGGTTTTGCAAAAGGTTCATAATCCACAAAGAAAACAGCTGGAGATCCACAAGCAAATAAATAATAGAAACAGTTTATGAGAGAGAACAAATAATGAACCCAAATTGAATCCTCCAACTGAGTATACAACCATCATCTAGGATTTCAGGATTAAAGAAAACAAATTAATTATAGTGGAAACGGATCAAGGTATGGAATCCTAAAAGAGTAGGTAATTCCTGTCATTAGGCAACTCAAAAGAATAATATCAGAAATTCATAGTTATCCAGTGTATCACATTAAGTTGAATATCCACATAAAGTTATCTAGCATAATCTGCACATTTACATGACTTAAGTAATAGGACAAAACTCATGCACCCCTCTTTTTAGTAAAGGATATCCATCATTGTCCACTTGATGGCTCCACCAAACTATTAAAGGAATGCGACAAAAAGCATTCACAAAGTGACTTTTAACTGGAAAACCAGGAGACAGTTCATTGAAAGAAGTATGATATATACAAGCAATGCATATAAGACAGTATTTATACGCAGAGAATCCTGGCACTGTCGAGTCTTGTAACAGTTGAACAGTAATATAAAGATATGACCAAGTTGTTAAAATGACTAATATAATCCAGTTAAAGGAATAAAATTATGTGTTTAAATTCACACTAGCTATAATCATCAGTTTCACTAGCTCTTTGTTCAACTCAGCTCTATCGTTGATGCACAACAGTACAAGAACATTAGAACTTAGATTGTACATCTAACAGTACGAAAAAAGCTCATCGAAAGGAGTACAAACACATAAGCAATGTGTTTTTTTTAAAAAAAAATCATAGCAACATACCTAAAACTTATCAGCAGGAAGATAATCTCAAAGCCAGGGACTCTAATCATGCTATTAAAATGATGTCTTCAACGAATGCCGAGTAAATAGAAACAAGGTCTAGTCAGAAAGAAGAAACACAGCCAAGATACTAGAAGAAAAGTAATCACACTTAAAATTTCATTTTCTATGATCATCAATTCTTCTACCTTTTTCTTTTCTTTTCTTTTCTTTTCTTTTGGAAAGCTATTAGTACAATGTCTTTGATGTATAAATGGATAAGATATACAAAAAATCACATGGAATGTTATAGGGTAAGAAACTACCAAAAAGGTGTGAAATTGTGAATACATCAATAAATCCTGAATCTATGACCAACAAAATCCCTCTGTGTATGTGCTTTCTCTTTGTACAGGCTTTACTTAAAACTACTTTTGCTCATTCCTCTTGCTAATAACCTCAGCTTTTGCAAGGTGAACCAAACATACAATCGCAAGAGAGTTTGAAAGAATTAGCATTATAAATACACTGTTCCATCCTCTAGTTGAAATATACCCTGTAAGCAATGGCCCCAGAGCTGCCCCAATAGAGCCAGTGCCATCAATGATGGCTGTCACAGTAGCCAAAGCTCGTGAATTCCCTTTAATCATATCTTGAGTACCCAAATCAGCCGCAACAGCTGTGGTAATAAGTGCATATGGTCCGTTTACAAAATAGCCAGCAAGAAACATTAAGAAAATATTGAACAGCATTGATATACTTCCAAATAGACGGTAAATGATAAGGGCAGGGATTGAGAACAACAAGAATATAACCGAGGTAACAGCACGAGCACCGAGTCTATCTGAAATGAATCCTGCAGAAACTCCACCAAACACTCCCCCAATATCAAATATCGTTGAAAGGATTCCTGCAGATTTATGAGACAACTGCTTGCCAGCAACATCTGCAATATTGGCAAGAAATTTTGTATGGATATCAACAAAGTGACGGTACACTTATATAAGGTTTCAAGAATATTGGCAAGAAATTTTGTATGGATATCAACAAAATGATGGAAAAGCAAAGAGCAAAAGCTTTTTGACAGTAGCATATCTTACAAATCTTTTCAAATGCAATAATAACTCACTTTCTTGAGAAAAGCACTTAAGTTTCCATAAATGTCAATGTGAAAAAGTGAGATGGGCCCAGCATCAAAATTTCTTTGCTTCTTTGCATGTTCACAATGTTAAGGGTTCCAAGTGAGCTCCGCTCACCATTAGGTTTTATCACTATTCCACTTTTCCTACTACCTATAAATATTGCTCACTTCTTCCTTTGATCAAAGATCAAATCTGCTCTTTAATATTTCTAGAGGATGATCTGAACAATCCAAATGTTTCTCAAGATATGTGTGATTCTGCACATTCTTTTCATCAATTCAATGAACTCAGCCCAATTCGACAATCATTAAGTTGTGTCGCTTATTCCGATTTTTTATCCATTCGCTAATGTATATTATGGACAAACTTCATACGTGAGCTCTATGCAGGCCACCATGTATGTATCCTCTTGGACATATGCATGTCATTCTGGACAACCTTCGTTAGTGCCTTCTGTGCAAAACATCACATATGGATCATTTGGCTGCTGGACATACGTGAGTTATTCTGGATAACCTTCGTTTGTAACCTATGCTCAGACTGCCATGCATGAACAATATGGCTTATCGACAGGAGTGAGTCTTTATGGACAATACAACATATTGACAGGTGCGGGTCTTTCTGGATAATACAACTTCTCTACAGGTGCGGGTCCTTCTAGCCAACACGACTACTCCACATGTATTGGCCCTTCTACGAAAATTGTTGTTTTGACCTTACATCGAATACAAGCTCCCCCGTTAGCAGAAGAAACCGCCGGGTAAAGATCTCTCTCTTTTAATTTCAAAAGAAACAAATATGGTGTTTAATTTTTTCTTCTATTTTCTGTAGCACATAAACATGCAATTTTAAAACTTACTTATGAAAACAAGCATATGCTTTCAAAAGATATTGTGGGAGATATTTTTGGTAACATGTATACTGACATGAACAATTATATAGTAATACCTCCCATGAATCCAAGAGAAGGGGGAATTTATTTATTCTAAGCAACATGTTTAAAGCAGACCCATGTTGATCAAGGGCCATTTCCTAAATGAAACAATTCGTTGTGCTATGAAATAAAGTGGAACATATTCCTAAGGTGAGGCCTTGTGCAACAAATTCCCCTCGTAAACGTCATGGGTCCACTATAAACATGTTGTTTGGAATAAATAAATTCCTCATTATCTTGGATTTCATGGGAGGTTTTAATATATAATTCTTCATGTCAGCGTACACATTATCAAAAATACCTCTCACAATATCTTCTGAAAGCCAAAGCTTGTTTTCATGAGCATGTTATTAAGTTACATGCTCATGTGCTACAAAACACAATGAAGAAAATTAAACACCATAATTATTTTGCTGAAACAAAAGAAAAGTTCTTTACCCTGGCGATTTTCTCCTACTAGCTGGGGAGTTTGTATTTGTTGTCAACACAACAATTTGCATAGAAGAACTGACACTTGTTGAGGAATTGTATTGTCCAAAAGGATCCACACATGTGAAAAAACCATACTGATCAGAAGGAACCAAATATGCTAATAAGCTGTATTGTCCAGAAGAACCTGCTCTATCAATAAGCCGTATTATTCATGCATGGCAGTGTGAACAAAGTACAAGCGAAGGCTATCCTAAATGACTCGCATATATCCAGGAGCCAAGAGGTCTACACATGATGGTTTGTCAGGTACAAAAGAAGGTTATGTAGAAAGACCCGCATATGCCCAGGAGCTAGATGGTACATAAATGATGGTATGTGCAAAGGCTGCGTATGAAGTTTGTCCAAAACAAACATTAGCACATGGATCAATGCTTGGATACAAACCACAGACAAAGCTCCATAACTTGATGATTATCAAATTGATCTGAGCTCGTCGAATAGATGAAATGAAGGTCAAGAATCACTTGTATCTTGGGGGCATTTAGATTGTCTAGATCATCCTCCATATCTTGAAGGTTGAAAGTTTAGATTTTAATCTTTGACCAAAAGAAGTGGGTAATATTTATACCTAGAAGAAAAAGCAGAGCCGTGACGAACTTAAAGGTGATGGGAGCTCACTTAGGAGCTTTAGATTTCTAAACAGGATAAGAAGCAAAGAAAATTTTGATTCTGGCTCATCTCTCTTTTTCGTTTTGCTTTTAGTATAGGAAAGGACAAATTTCATCTTCATCAATGGACCACTATCAGAAGTCGAAAATACTACCATAAGAAGAGTTTCACGAGTTTCATGAATTAACCCCTAACATCTTTCTCTCTCCTCTCCGCCTCACAAATACTCTACTAGGGTTATCTTCTCTCGCCAAACACTACCCTAATTTTGTCGATGGACCGCTACCATTTAAACATATAGACATCTGAAGTAGGTTACTTGTTTCAAGAAATCAAATAGAGGAAAAGAAAAAGTAGGAAATTTAAAGAAGAAAGGGTGAATATCACCTCAGAACTCAAAATGAGAAGATTTTCTTTTCTTGAAACTCTTCACCCTCATTGGTCTCTCTTTCCTATGTTTTTTTTTTCTTAGGCATAATGGACTTGAAATGAAATATGTATTTAAAAACCCAATGGGTAATTAAACTTACTTAGATCTTTATAGGCCACCTCTCCTTCATTTCCTTCATTTAGTTAGTTTCAAAACTATGCTCAGTAATGGAGACCCTAGCATGGCCTGACCTTCTAAATCCTCTCCTCGAGAATATCGTTAAGCGCATGCCGCCTTCCACTCTCCGGCTATGCTTGCTTCTGTCACCGGAGGCTCTCCGTACAAAGCTCCCACCGCTTTCACTCTCTATCTCCTCTGATGATCCGCCTCTCATATCTTATCTCTTCAAAACCCCATCAAGAAACCATCTCTTTCTACAGCCCGAGGACTGATACTTCACATTACCTGTCTTCTTCGAGACCTCCAAATTCCTATCCCCTACCCTCTCTTTTCAAGTCCTTTGATCACGGATAGTTGCTGAGTTGTAATTCCATTAACTTCATTTTCTAGGATGGATTTGTCAATATAAGATTGTTAACTACTAGTAAAATTAAGCAATCTAGATGCAAATGATTAATATCATGTTTGTTGAAAAAATTATCTTGGATCATGCATAACCAAGCATATTAATTTTGTGCAAAGAGGTAGATTTACTCAATGCACATTGGAATATGGAATCATCTCAGGAGATGTGTCTAAGCAAAGTTGTCTAATGTTGATAGGACTAAGATATTGATGGCATGAAGAGCAAGCCTATACATTTACTATCAATTATGAGACAACCTTATCAAGATCTAAGAAACATCGAGACTCACACAATCATATGGAGGGATGATAATGGGTTGCATTGGAAGGAACTCTGGTAGCCTTGCCTACCATACTTATGGTAAGTGTTAAAGATAGAAGGACAATGTGTCACAATGTTAGAAGCATATTCATATCAAACTAGCACAAGCATGGTAAAAACCATTTCCTACTCAGTACTGTGTCATTTGCAATGCCATCAATCCACCATCTTGACCAAAAGTCACAAGGCATCTAGTTGACATATAAAATATGAACTCTAAATGCTTAATGCAAATATGAGAATCATAATTTGTACAAAAATTGGTATTACACTTCTTTGCAACCCTCCATTTAAGAGAATGTTCCATTAAATGCTCATATAAAAGTTGATATATATTATGAGTTTCTATTGTTACAACACTCCCCAATGTAGATTTCAGAAATTTTATCAACTGCATTACCATCAATCTTTTCATATCTTAGATTTAAATGAATAAGTTTGAGAAACTTATCGGTGAGTCGAATATAGAATAACAACCGACACAGAAAAGTATAAGCTACTAGCTTCAAAAAGAACAGACAAAACGCAAAAGGAGCAACACCGGCAACCTCCAAGCATCCAAAACCCAATAGTCCTCTCCTCTATCAACCCCTCCACCTCCCACTCCCCCTTCTCCTCAAGAAGTCCGACATCCTCACTCCCCTCCTCCATCTCCACCTCCCCTACCTCCCCAACCTCAAACCCCGCCTCCTTCAGGCTCACAACCAAAACTCATAAACCCCAACCCAACCAAAACCATCACAACCCGAGGCACTGCAAATGCCTACCCCCACCCAAACTCAAGAACCGACATCATCACCAACAGAAAATATTCCCGATCGACAAATGTGAATTCCAAGTGTCCATAATCAGCCCCTCCCTCCCCGGCCTCCCAAACCACTTCCCCACCACTGCTACCATAATCGATGTCGAGGATTGCTTAGAGTTGAGATTGATCCATTGGAGATGGAGGATAAGGATGAGGATGATGGGGACTAGGTTTTGGGGGAGAGAGGGAGAATTGGGGATTTTAGGTGGGATTTTTATTGTTAGGGTTTGAGGGGGGAGGGGTGAAAAAATAATAGGAAAATTATTTGGGGGATGGAGGGAGAAGTTAAGGGCCCAGTTAGGCTTTTGATTGAATTGGCGTTTAGTTGTTTGGGCCTTAAGTGGGTCGGGTTTGATGGGATATTGGTAGGATAAGAATACATATGCATATATTAAATATCAATATACAATTGGATAAAGATAGGGGTTTTTCAATATCAGTCCCTCAAATTACTACTATTTTGATATTAATCCCCCAAATCTTCATATTTTGATATTAGTCCCCCAAGTTGGTTAAGTTTGTTGATATAACTCCCTGTGGTTAATTAAGGTTATAATGAGATGAAATATTCCGTTAAGTTTAACCCCAAACATAAAGTAGCATTTATGACCCTCCACCTACCCTACCAAACCCAAACCCATTAACATATACCCGTTTAAAACTAACACATACCCTTCTCAATTTCATCTTCTCCCTATGGTAAAAATCAATAACCCTAAAAACAACGGCTATTTCACATTTAGGGGTTTACAAGTGCCAGTGATACTCCTCCATACATCATTTCTCCTTCTCCATCATAGAACCCAAACCTCAAACGAATTTAAACTTCCAAGGTGATAATGGAGTTCTCTACTTCAAATTTAACGGATAACAGAGTTCTCTATTTTTGTGGATTGCAATGCAGAATTAGGCTCCATTTACCTTTTATTATCTTTTCTTTAGCTTATTACCTTTTATGGATTGGCTACATTTACTCTCCAGCAACATCAAAGAATTGCTTCAGTATTGAATGAGTAATGACCCAACAAAATGGTTTTGAAACATAATGTGCCTTAAAACACATCTTTCCACTACAACCATTATGTACAAAGCCTCATTATATGCAAAATCTCATTATGTGCACAAAGCAAACCATGTTCACCAGATTTTAACAAGTTCATGACATCTTCAAAATTTCCACCGCAATCTTGTGCTTAGCGATAAGATTTTTCGCGGACCTTCACCTTCAATCTTGTGTGAATCTTCGAATTCAATCTTCAATGAGGGAAAGAATGAATTTTAGGTCGAATTTGGGGGACTAAGTTGGCAAGATTACAATTAGGGCAAAAACCCTTTCTACAGTGGGGAGTGGGAATTGGAAAACAACGAGAGGGAGCAGGGAAATACATGTTTTGGGGGTATTATTAAGGCTGTGGGTATTTTGGTAATTTCCAACCATGGTTAGTCTTAAACTAACAATGGTTGAGGCTTTTAAACAAAAATTATAACAGAAGTACTAGTATCACCAAACTTAAGTAATTTGGGGACTAATATCAATTATCCAAATATGAAGATTTGGGGATTAATATCAAAATAGTAGTAATTTAAGAGACTGATATCGAAAACCCCATAAAAATATATGGATCCATTATATTTGAATCTATGTTCAGAATCCGGATATATATATCGATCAAATAATTCAAATATTTTGGTCTTAAGCAGTGCACTTCAGGCTGCCTCCCAAAATAATTTTCTAGAGGGAAAATTGAAAAAAATTTGATTATTCTTATTTTATTCAAATATTTCTTTTATTGCAATAATTCAATACTTTTGAATTTGTGCTTTTGTATCCGTAATAAATTCATAGTTTTTCTCTTATTTTTCCTCTTATAAGCTTGGTCCAACTATGAAAGATGGTGCTAATCATCAATAAGCTTTCAAACCTATCACGGAATATTGTAGTTACACTTTTTTTAATCTCGTAAAATCTATTCATGATAAAAGAAGGAATAACAAGGTAGATACTCTTGTAGATGTAATGAGAGATAAAAAAAAGATGATGAAACCGAGAACGGGATGCATTTGCTAATATAAGATTGTTAACAAGTAGTAAAATGATGAAATCTAGATCCAAATGATTGAAATGATGTTTGTTATTTTTTTATTTTGGATCACGCATAACCAAGCAAACTAATTTTGTGCAAAGAGGTAGGATTTACTCAATCAACATTCAAACATGGAGTCAGTTGCAGGAAATGTGTCAAGCAAATTTTGTCAAAATTTTGTGCTATTGATAGGGCCAAGATATTGATGGCATGGAGAGCAAACCTATGGTTTTACTATCAGTTATGAGACAACCTTATCAAAGATCTAAGAAACATCAAGACTCACGCTATCATATGGAGGGATGATAATGGGTTGCACTGGGAAGGGGCTCTGGTACCCTCATCCACCATACTTGTGGTTAGTGTTAAAAGATAGAAGGACAATGCATCACAATGTCAGGAACATATTCATGTCAAACTAGCATACTGCAATTCCATAGTCCACCATACTTGACCAAAAGCCACAATACATCTAGTTGACATACAACATATATACTCTAAATGCTAAATGCAAAAATGAGAAGCAAAGGTAGTACTAGATCTCTCTTCCACACTTCTTTAAAACCCTCCATTTTAGAGAATGCTCTATTAAATGCTTGCATAAACGTTGATATATGTTATAAGCTTCCATTAGTACGACACTCCCCAATGCGAGATTTCATAAAGTTATCATCTACATTGTCACCAATCCTTACACATATTTAAAGGAAAAAAAAACAAGAATGAAAAGACTGAAAAACTTACTGGTATGTCGAATGTAGAACGGCAACCAATACAGAAAAGTATAAGCCACCAGCTTCGAGAAGAATAAACAAAACGCAAACGGAGCAACACCCGGCAACCTCCAAGCCTCAAGAAACCCAATAGCCCTCTCCTCCTCTTTCAACCCCTCCACCTCCACCTCCACCTCCCCCTCAAGAAGCCCGACATCCTCCCTCCTCCTCCTGCTCCTCCTCCATCATCTCCACCTCCGCAACCTCCCCAACCTCGAACCCCGCGTCCTTCGGGCTCACAACCAAAAGCCCGTAAACCGCAACCCCAACCAGAACCATCACAACCCCGGGCACCGCGAACGCCCAGCCCCACCCGAACTCAAGAACCGAGGACGCCATCACCGACCCGAGGATGTTCCCGACGGACGTGTGCGAATTCCAGACCCCCATAATCAGGCCCTTCCTATCAGAGTTTCCGAACCAGTTCCCCACGACGGCCACCACGCAAGGCCATCCGAACGACTGGAAGACCCCGGCGACGACCTGAACGGCTAGGAAGTAGGGGAGGGAGTGGACGTGGAGGAAGAAGGCGAGGGCGAGGGCGAGGGAGGAGGAGGCGGAGAGGAGGGAGGAGAGGAGGAGGAGGGGGCGGAGGGGGAGGCGGTCGGCGAGATGGCCGGAGAGGAACATGGAGAGGGAGTAGGAGAGGAGGAAGGAGAGGTCGAGCTCGCCGAGGCGGTGGGGACCGAGGCGAGGGGAGGTGAAGGGAGGCCATGAGGAGGCGAGGACGGATTTGGCGATGGAGGGGGGCTTGCGGGAGGCGTGGAAGGCGGCGTAGGAGATGAAGGTTAGGGTTAGGGCTCGGATCTGGAGGGAGACGAAGGAGGAGGAGGAGGACGGTGATGGGGGTTTTGGGGGATTATTCATTTTTTTTCAATTTTTTTGGGGGGAGGAAGTTTTTTTGATGTGATTTCGGAGCGGTTTTCTTGGTGGGAGATCCCGCTGATCTGGGAGGGGTTTGGGTTGGTCGTTGGTCAATTTGGATTTCAGCTTTGCGCCTTTCTTAAATGGGTTACTTTCACATTACACCCTGAACTTTAACATTTTCTCAACCGGCGTCCTACATGTAATTTGCAAATAACTATATACTTGAGATAAAAAAAATTAGTGGAGGGGTTCCATTGCCTGTAAATGACAAATGAATTTTTTTTTGGATTTTTTCTCTCACGTAAATTTTAGTTAGAGTTAATTACAGAAACACCCTTGAATTTTGAGGGAGTTATACTAAACCCAGCTCAATTTTTTTTGTCCCACTGAACCCTCTAAACGTTAGGATTTATTGCACATGACCCCCTTGAACTTTTTTGTTCCGCTAAATCTTACCTGAAAATTTCTCATTTTATCTTCTTTTTAACGCCATCAGCTCTAACGTGTCATTGGGTAAGCACATGCGAAAATATACTTTTTTATTAAAAAGGAAAAATTAGGTGATTTTTGGGACTAAGGGATTATTTTCATCTTTTTCTTGTCATGTGTTTGCTGATGTTAGAATAGATTGTGCTAATTTGGAGATAAAATGAGAAATGTTTATGTGAAATTTACTGGAATGAAAGAGTTTAGGGGGTTACGTACACTAACTCTAAAAGTTTAGGGGGGGTTTAGTGAAATAAAAAAATTTGAGGGGGGTTTAGTGCAACTCCCCCAAAGTTCATGGTGTTTTCTGTAATTAACCCTTTTAGTTATTTGCAAATTACATGTAGATGATCCGGTGAGAAAATGTTAAAGCTCAATAGGTTTGTGAGATACCCCAAGTTTAGGGGTGTTATGTGACGCCCTACTATTAGTCCCACATTGATTATGTGACGACATATTGATTGGTTTAAATAATAAGCCTAGGGAACGAAGTGCTACAATGGTTAATTATTTTTTGGCAGTTGATTAGCCGAACAACTCCGCAATTAAGCTTGAGATAAACAAAATTCAAGGAGGTTATGTGAAAGACCACCCAAACTGCATGGCTTTTTCAAAATTATCCCTTCTTAAATATTTAATATTTTGAGATTAGTCCCTCAAATCATTAAAATTGCTAGTAGATTTGCTGGTTCTTATATCGTGAAACCAGACTTATTAATTTGAAACAATTTATAAGAATCGACGGACTTAATAGCAATTTTAATAATGAGAGAGGCTTATTTAGAAAATAATCATTAGAATTAAGGTACCTAATAATGATTTCAATGAGTTGAGGGATTACTTTCAAAATATTAAGGGTTTTTGCATAGAAACCACATTGCTTTTTTATCCAGATTGGTAGATATCATCTTTTACTTTTTTATTATTAAGAAAACCACCTTTAATTGCTGTTATGCATACAATGTCACACATTTTGGCCATTTCTGATTAAAAAAGATCCCAAATACCCATAATATCATCTCCCTCCAGCAAGTTGAGATGGCAGCAACTTGAGATGGAGAGTGAGGAGCCGGGTGCACGGACAAGGCGAGAGAGGGAGGAGAGGGGGCGGGAGAGGAAAGGGGGAAGCTGGCCGGAGAAGTTGTTGCGGGAAAGGAAGAGGCGGAGGGAGGAGAGAGGGGAGAGATCAGTAAGATGTATGGAGAGGAAGTTGGATTTGAGGCTGAGAACATGGAGGGAGGTGATGGGAGTGAGCAGGAGGAGGAGGAGAACAAAATATAATAAATACTAACAATCCCTCTCACACAAAATATAATTGACATAACATCCGCACAGGTTTCTTCTTTTAACCAGTTTCAAACAATTATTCAAGAGGGAACTCATGTACTGGAGACAACTAGTCTCCAAAGTGGGGAAAAGATAATTACAAAAGATAATAATACAATACAACAGAAGGTTTTCTACAGGAGCAAATATTACATTGAGGTTGATTTAAACCAATAAGCTTACATTTTCACTCGATGAAGAAGCTCAACATTCAACATTACTACAAACTCTCCACACCGTCGCCCATTACTTCATGGTTTCCCTTCATATAACAAGCTTTCTCGGTTGTGCCTTTCAAAATCCAGACTGCATCGAATAGACAGCATCGATGATTACTATGAACAGGAACTGTAGCAGAAAAAGCCGATACTTGTGCAATCCTCAGTTAGAATTGAAGCCATTTACGTAGGCATCCCAATTTGGAATGTTTGCTGTTGCTTCATTAACCATTTTAACTAGAGTCACCTGCATTTATGTGCAATTTAACTTGGGTGAAAATATGTACAAGAAACTGGGCTGATAATTGGACTAAAAAAATAATGTACCTAAAGTATCAATGCCGACAAATGTCCTGTAGTTTTGTGAGATTTGAATAACTATTTTGTTTCAGTTATGGATTTTGGTGTTAAAACTACAAGTTATGCAACTAACATTTAAGAAAACTAAGTCAACTGCATCATCAAGTATCACTTGCGTTTATATCTGGTTTTCCAAGTATAAAAAGTCAATGGTCTTCTAAGTATATATAAAGGCAAATGTATGATACAAATCTTTTTTTTTTTGGCTAGTGGGTGTTGTTAGGTTTGGATTGGATACTTTAAACAGGTTAAATGGAGTTCCGGAAGAAAACAGGTCATAAACTGTGCGCACAGATTTGGATATTTCACAAGTATAACTTATGCAGGTACAGGTCAACCAAAAGATGAAAACATAAATATTCTTGAATGTATGGACAACTTACTGGCTAAAATTCATCTAATATTTAACGTTTTCAAGCCAGAGACTGATTTAAAAGTCTAGTGCCTGAGGTGGCTTATTTGAAAAGTGTGATTCTAAACTAAGTATAGGCCATGGACTCTGGATATCAAAAAGGATAAATAGGAAAAGATGATGAGGATTTCAGGAATCAGAAATAAATAGGAAAATATTGTAATCTATGTCTGAGCATGTACGATTGGCTCCATATTATAAATAACTTGCATACAGAAATCTAAGATTTGGAAAGGAGAACAAAGACTTGCTGGTTTGGGTCCAGATAAGCTTGGATTAACTTATTCCTATATTTTAGAAATTTATAATGGGAGATTGGGAGATTAGTTTTGTTCTATATGACTTCTATCATCTTAGCAGCAACAACAAGGCTTTTATCCCAAATTTTTGGGGTTGACTACATGAATCTAATTCTTCCATTCAGTTTTATTTTGGTCATCTCTTCAGATAACTATTATCATTTCTTTCTTAATTGATTCCAACCTAGTTCTTTTAGGTCTACCTCTACTCCTCTTTACCTCATTAACTATAATCATATCACTTGTTCTAACTCGTGCAGTAAGTGACCCCTATTGTACATGACTAAACCATATCAATTGATTCTCTCTCAATTTATCTTCAATAGGAGAACATTCTAATCTCCTACGAATGCACTCATTTCTTATCCTATCTTTTAGTGTATACTCACAAGAACAACGCAACATCTCATCTCTGCTACACTCATTTTTTTGCACATGTTTTTAATTACTCAATTCCCAAGTCCCAACATTCTGATCCATAAAGCATTGGTCTCGTAACTGTGCTATATAAGTTTTCCTTCAATCATCTAGGTATTCTAGAGTCATATGAGACGCCAAAAGAACTCCTCCATCATAACCATATGGATATGATTTGAATAATTCCATAATCCTCAATCTCACCACCATGACGACCATGATGAAGGATTGATCCTAAATAACGAATATGATCACACTTCAAAAAAACCTACAAGAGGGCTGTGAATAAATAGGGGAATCAGTGCCAGTTATTCACTCAAGAAAATCAGAGTAATTGAAATTCTATCTACCATGGCCAGCAGGACAATTTTCTGATTAATTTCGTCTTCCAGTCCCAAACACCATCTCTGATGTTAAATATTTAGGAGCAAGCCAGGAGATAGGAACAATTTTTATTTTAAATAGCAGTTGCATAAATAAGTCAATAAAATTTCTGCTGTTATCTACATTGGAATTAGTGTAACCAGAACAATAAAAAGTTAGAACTGAAGTTTTAAGAATCCTCGAATTAAATTTTGAATGAAAGTCATACCACACTCTGAGGGACGCCAGCTGGTGGTAATGCAAGGTTCCTCGGTGGTGGCTTGCGAACATATGACCTTTTGTCAAACCTCCATTCTCCAATCTTTCCATAAGTTGACTTACCCTGAAATTGTGAGCAGTGTAAGATACAATAGAGCCCAATATCCGTGTATCGACTATTAATATAAGAATAACATGAAGATGTCTTACCTTCAAATCATAGTCACAACCATAGGTATAATGGATAATGAA
Organism: Asparagus setaceus; assembly: GCA_012295165.1. Classification (NCBI taxonomy): domain Eukaryota; kingdom Viridiplantae; phylum Streptophyta; class Magnoliopsida; order Asparagales; family Asparagaceae; genus Asparagus; species Asparagus setaceus. The sequence goes on from CM022704.1 coordinate 60,583,519, forward strand.
TTTCTCAGCAACATCTAAGTCCCAGGGAGGCTTTAATGACCAAAAGATAAAGATGTTAGAGGTGTTTAGTAAAGACAAAATGCAAATTTCAAGTGATGCCAACCTGAATCATGAAATCTTTGTGTAGGATGTTTCCCACTCCATGCAGGGCAGATGCAACAGCATATGCATACCTATAATTTAAAGGGTAAAAGGCAGATGAGTTCTCAATGATCATGGAGATTAATTTCACATACAAGTTCAACATCCAGGTTTCATGCATCCAAGAGACAAGACATTTGGACTGGGCTGGTCATTTTAACCAGAGTTAAATGAAGTCATCCTTAATCAGGTGTTGATCATAAATGGGTTGACATGACTGGCCATTTAATAATGGGTCGTCAACTCTTTGATCTAAAATAACCCTAATTTGATCTGAATATCCTAGATATATTGTATAATTTAGTTATATGACTACGAGCCAATGAGATGGTGGTCATTACTCTTGCATGTTTGAAAGTAGGGACAAGTTAAGGCTCCTAGCCTTAGTAATTTCCTTCCTTTCTTTTCTCAACATGCACAGGCTATTTTACTCTTAAAATTCAACAGTTTGGTCACTTGTGTGTGTTTCCTTCTCTCAAACTCACCCTCCAAAAATTATGGAACAACCAATATTCCTCAGCGTAAGGCTGAGAGCGTTGGGCTCCAATAGTCAACCCCACCTAGATGTGGAAAATCTTAGACAATGTGATAAAATCACTATTCACCAAGAAAATTATCGAGGCAATCATACATATTTCTCAGTTGATCCTAGGCCTCCCTTAAAAATTAATAGTAATATTTATTGATTGCTATAATATATGAAGTATGCAACCCATCACAAAGAATACAGTACTCAGAAAGTAAACAAAATCAAGACAAGAATAAACATAAAAAGTGTATCCAGTGAAAATTACATCTCAAGCACCCAGCCAAATGCCTTATCTGCTTCAGGATCCTTCTTCATTGCCAAGGAAACATTCATCCATGTAGGAGCAATCTTGATAAGAGATGCCTAAACCCACATAAGAATATAGTGAGAATCAAAAGCTAAAAAGAAAAAAACACGTCATTGCTAGTTCATAAATTGAAATACCTTCTCAACAATTACAGGGGAATTCCCTATAGGGTCAATATCAGTGATTGGTCCCTTTTCCACAGGGAAGAACTTTCGAAGAGTCAACTCGTACTTTTTGGGTTCAATGTAGAAGAAAGGGAATGCAGCTGCAAGGCCTTCTTTTGAGAGATTTGGTATAGGCTTAACAATAAGATGGTCTGGTTCTCCCATCAATATATAACTGCAAAGGATATAACGACAATTATTTATATGAAAAACAAGTATTTAGATGATCAGATGCCAGATCGATGACCAAAGATTAACCAATATATTTGTTAATGGAGTTGATGCATAAGACATACTCTTCCTGGATATCTGCTTTCTGAAGCCACTGAACAAAAGCCCAAGGTCTGTTAAGGACAATGTATCCCTGATATTGTAAGATGGGATCGAATTAATAAAACATATGAGACCTATATACATATAAAAGCTGAAGATGAAATAAGGTCACCACGAAAAATTTAAAAGCTCATTTCTGCCGTTGGTTTTGTGATGTAGTTGATCATATGGCACCAAGAGACGCATGCTAAAATATGAATGACATGTAATAAGAGGAGATAACGACACTCAAAGTAGAAATTCTCAATATCATGATTTCACGGCATCAAAAGTTCTCTACTAATATAATATCCAACACCTGCATTTTGAGGGAAATAGTGGTATAACTTGAATGAGTTTAGGTGCAGTGTAAACGTTTATTTAGTAGAGCTTTGGATTGTTATGATTTTTAACAAGAAGTGAGGAGAGGAAATTTTCAGTTATTTTCTGATGTTTTTTATTGTCTACACGTGAAAAATGCACCCCAAAAGGCAAGCAGAATCCTAAATGAAGGAATCTAACAACCAAAAAGACAGAAAAAGCCAACTAAAGGACATCACAGAACATTGATATAATTAGCATGAATTGTCCAATGCCCTATATTATTTCCACCTTTTCCCCACCAAATTAGCTAGCTTAGGCAAGCCTCTCCTTGTCAGCTATTCATTATCTCAAGTAATGAACCACTCATTTCAATATAATTTGTTTTTCTCTCCTCACTTCTTGTTAAAATCTAACAATCAAAAATTTTTACTAAATAAAAAGTATACAGTGCACCTAAACTAATTCAATTTTAAACCACCATATACTTTAAATTTTTTTTTAAAAAAAAGAAAAGAAAAAGAAACACTCCCCTAATCAACATTTCTCACAAAAACCCTTTTCAAACAAAACCTTTCACAGCTAAAATTTCTCCGAATTCTCATCCAACCAAAATCACACAGCAACATTTCCTATAAAAGACCGTAAAATACCCAATAAATTAAATTTCAATTCAATCACATTACCTAACCAAATTAAACTAGAATACACTGCACTCAAACTAATTTAATCTTATACCAATATCTTTTGCTTCTAAAATTTCTCCTAATTCTCAAGCAAAAGAGATCACTCATCAACATTTCCCACAAATATTTTTAAAAAACCAAAAAAAATCCAAAATTCAATTCAATCCCATTACCTGATCCATTCCAGCAGGCAACGGGTCAGCAACAAAAGTAGGAATCTCGTCCATAAACGGGTCGGGTTTGCCAGAATGCAGGATCCGGGTAAACCCGCCCATATCCGACCCGCGCCCAGCCTTGGCCTTCTTGAACCAGTAGTACATCACCCTGCACTGCCACGTGTTGTACACGGAGTCGGAGGCCGTGACGGCGGTGTGGAACAGACGCCGCTGCTTATTAGGCCCGGCCCGGCCCATTGGCATGCGGATGATTGGATCAATAGTGGGCCGGGTTTGTGGGCCTGGGAAGCTTTGGGTGAGGGTGGAGGTGGAGGAGATGATGACGTTGTAGGTGATGAGGGCGACGGTGATCGTGATGAGGACGGAGGAGATGAAGTTGGGCCCACAGCCCATGATTTTTTTGGGGGGGTTTTTTTTTTCTGAATTTTTGTTGGTTTTGTGTGATTTTATTGCTCTTAGTAGAGTTTTATATTTTGGGAGTGGGTAGGGCAAGAGTAGTGGAAGGTGCTCACTTTGACTTTTGCTTTTCTTAGCTATTTTTCTGTTATTGGTGACATGGGTTTTTCTTTTTTTTAAGAAAAAGTTTGTAGCTTTAAATTTAAAATATTTCATGCATACAAGCATAGAATTGTTTTAATTGAGTAGAAAAACTACAATTAAGAAGACAATAGATATTTAGTATTTGTTGCTGTTGTGAGATTATCTGCAATTTGGTTCGTACATCGATTTCAGGTGGAAATAGAAGCGTGCAGATGATGCTTTAAAATTCATATGCGCACGCTGATGGTATATGTAATTTGCCAAAGGAGTATACTGTTGAATCCTTGTACTCAATTGATAACTAAGGGTGTGTTTGTGAATGGAGTAAAAGCTGGTCGGGGCCAGGTCGTGGCGGTTAGTGTCATTATTGAGTTCAAAAATGAGGCCAGTCAGCGCCAAAGTTTGTGAGCGTGATTCAACAAAATTAAGTAGGGTTCGGTCACGACCCAAATTTATACACTTGCCAAACACACCCTAAGTTGGCATCAGAATACGCATCCCATCAAAACGCCTCGCAACTGAAGCTTATCAACGTTACCCTCATCGTATATACTAGTTTCGATAAAGTTTTCACTGATAGGGCCAAAGAGCTCATCCAGTAGGAAACATCCCACGTACTACTTAGTGTGAGGAATTGTGAACACTTTATCCGTTGGGAAAAAAATAACTGATACGAGGCATTTTCTTTTCGGTGAAATATTGTGTTTTCCTCATAACTGAGGCTGCCAAAGCCACAAGTAACATAACCTTAATCATACGTATCCCCAACAAGTCATCCAATAGCTTACACAATTGTTACATAATGTACATTTGTAGATCTATTCGTGTACATTATATACAGCAAACAAAGGTATTCTGATGCAATTAGGTGTATATCATCAGCCTTCACAGCCCGATTGAAGATATCGGCAGTCTAGGATATCAGCAGCTCCTCTTCAGTAGAAAGTTGTAATTATCAATAAAACGGGCTGAAAAGATGGCTTTGCAAAGTCATTCTTCTCCTTTGGGGTCATCAGATAAGTAGTTTCCAGCTCAAAATGAATATTGTAATTATCCCAGGTTAAGAGCACGCTCAACAGCAGTACTAACAATAGGATACCGGTCAGACCATCGAGAATATGCTGCAAAATGATTTGAAAAGGAAAAGAAACATGGGTTAACTAACTACTGGTATGGCGGTATTAGGACTTAAACAATATTAAAGATTCTTAAATGAACATTAGAGAATAAAGGATCAAACCTGCAGTGACAATTTCATGGAGATCCAAGTGTTCACCTACGTCATAACTTTGCTCCTCCTACATCAAATTTGGAAAGTAAAATAAGAAACTGGATATTTTAAGCACTTGAAAGACCCAAAAAAAAAAAATTTAAATACAAGCAAGAAAATGTGGATAACCTGACTAAAACTTATGGCAATAATTTGTGATAAGGTCTCAAGAGTCATCGTTCAAGATTTGAACGTTTTAAAAGAGACTCCTCAGATGTTAAGTCAAATATCAATGAGCAGATGCAAGCAGCCATCATAATCGTGGTTGGATCACTGTTCTTCTCTGGAATATTTGATATTGTTAGTTCGAGAAAAAAAAATTTAATGCCAAAATCTCTTGCCCAATATGGGCATGCATTCTAAATGAAAGGTAACATGAAAACAGATGTTAAGCAGGAAAGTTTAAGAAAAGATTCATCACTCAACCAAGTTCGTCATACACCATACTAAATCACAGGTAATAGGCTCAAACCGGCATTTCAATAATATTGTACGAAGTGCATTGATAGTCCATAACAAAGTACTCAATGGAACTATGCCCATAGAAAGGAAACTCTTCCTGGCTTTTAGTCTATCAAAATGATGAAAAAGAAGATCAGTATGTGTTCATTAACCAACCCTTTTCTTAATTCACACTCTTGCTTTAAGGTTCTTTCTGTAAGTGTATCAAGCAAACAAATGCTAACTTTCAGAGAGACAGCATCTGAACATTAAATAAACAGGACTCACCACAGTAAGTATATAAATCTCAAATCAAATCCCTATTCCCTCAAATTCGACAAACAGTTCTTTTCCTCTGCAGAAATCTATGCAGTTGAGGAGCCTTGATCCAATAGGATGCCAAAGCGGTAATGAACGACGTCATAACATCGTGAAAATCAACGGCGAGCACACCGACAACACCATGGTGACTGTCAGTAGCAAGTGTGTATTTATTTATTTATTTTCCATGTTTACTCTTTCTTCCAGTTTTTATCTACTTTTCTGCTTTCTTTTTGTAGTTGCAAAATGCCAAAATCAGATAAATTTGTGCTGTTAATACTGTTACTTCTTCTCAATATGCCTCTAAGGCCATGTTTGTTTGGTTTTTTTTTAATATTTATAGTGAGGGTGCTATTTTAAAACAGTCCGGACCCACCATTTTATCCTATGTTTTGTTATCCGGACTGGACTATTTGTGAAGAGGGACTACTTAATGCACAAAAGGGGGACTAAAGCAAACCACCCCCACACACACAAAAACACCCTTCACAATCCTGTACTAATTATCTAGGGGGATTAAGATTTTCTGACCAAAATCCCGTATCCTTTAATTCTACCAAATCTTTCTGCGCTTATATTCTACCCATCTTTTATTTTTCCGCAGTTCTTTCTTCATAAAATTTTCTCCGCTGCTCTTTTTCCGCTTCTCATTTCCCGCGAGGTATTTTCCTGCTTCTTCTATGTATTGAGGAGACAAGTACAAGCTTGCACGTTTAGGCCCACACACATGCATGCTGCAGATTTACCAAGAGGAAACTATTGAATTCTAAAATGTCATTAATATTTATGCACTTTGGTTTCATTTTGTCATTTAAGAATGATATTCTAGTCAATTTTCAATCCGTTCCTATGCAAGGAAAATGTTTTAAAAAGTAACCTCTTTATCTGGACTACAGTTGGAGTTAAAATTTTCAATGCTGATATGTAAGTGATATGTTAGTTGACTTGAGGGCAAGGTTTTAAAAATTGGTTATCGGAAATAAATCGGACGGTCAAAATTCATATCGGATCCCGGTTATCGGGGATATATCGGGGATAAGTAGTAAAAATCGGAGTGTCATATCGGATATATAATATAATGTCCTAAAATGTAATCTAAGATTCAAAGCACATTTAATGAAGTATAAACATACTAAAATGTAAATAACTCATGTTTAGATCACTAACCATTGTTGAAACTTAGTTCTCGATTGTGATATTAGGGTTTTGGGTGAACGATGAAGCGATTGGGAGGATTTAGATGTTTTAAGTTGCAGGTCGGGTCTGAAAAATATGGGTTATATGACCCGAAACCCTATTAAGCAGTTGGTTTTTTTTCGCCCCAAAAATCGGCCTATATATCGGCCAAAATTGGCCTATATATCGGCCTATATATCGGATTTCGGCCGATATATCGGCCAAAATCGGGTGAAAACGATAACCATTTTTTTTTCCAAAAATCGTATCGGAAGGGGTCAAAACCCGATATATCGCCGATATTTCGATAATATCGGCCGATTTTTAAATCATTGCTTGAGGGTAAGAATGTAATTTTAGAAAAGGTCATATGCTCTATGCATTAATACAATATTAGTTGACTTGAGGGCAACAATGTCATTTTGTTTACAACATTGGTCTGAAGGTTCATAATTCCCCCAAAAACAAACACTAGTATTGACTAGTTTAAGTTAGTCCAAGTGGTAGTCCATGCGTAAACAAACATTGGACTAGACTAAAATAGTCCCAAAGTAACACAATCCTAGGATTATAGTCCAGGTGTTATAATACCCCCTAGTCCAAGGATAAAAAACAAACGTGGCCTAAAAGTCTAATTATCTTAGATTATAGTTTGTTTGTTTTTGTTTTTGTTTCCCTCTCTTTTGACTTAATTCATTGCTACATAGTCTCAATTTTTTATATTTCTTTTTTTTATATTTTAAGATTTATTAAATATATATAACAAAAAAATCACATCTGCTTAATTCTGTAAAATCCCCATTAATTGATGCATAGTCTGTTTATACATTACGCGCTCCTGGACTGAACTTTTAATGAAATTGTGTTTTAGAATATAAGAATATTGTAGATCACTGAAAACATTTTACTTATTTTACACCAAATGCAGGAAGGCAGAGTCTGCACTCTGCAGTATCAGAGTGCAGAGTCATAAATGTATATCCATGTCATGTGTTATAAGAGCTAAAACCATTCTTCTTAATGTTAGTAAAGTTATAGGAGGATCAAAGACTAAACAAGCAAACATCTAAGTGCCAAACTAACATAGCTCCTTTGACTCAAATGCCTACCTAACTCTCATGATTTTATAACACAGTTAAATTCCATGCAAATCAGAAAATACCAAAAGCTTGTTAATGAGCTATCATGATGTCACCAGAAGCCTTTATTCTCTGATTATCTTATTTGCAATCGACAGTGATAATAGATATGAAAGCATGTTCTGGAAACATGTGATCAAAGAAAAAAATGCAGAATCAAATTTCTTATCTAAATGATTTCGTCCATTAGTTAACAAGAAACTAAATGAAATGAAGCATATAGATCCTGATCTTACCGGTCCACAAAGCCAGTGCTTGCAGAAGGCGAACTAGTTGAAAATCCTCTAGATGCACTTGAATTTCCTTGCTCTGAATGAAATCAGTTTTTCCAGTAAGATCCACTGAAGTTGTAAGTAACCAACTCCCACCTCGTTGGTCACAGTAACAGCTCTTGCCATCTAAGATCACTATATATGGAATAAAACCTAACCTAGCGAATGACATTCCAAAGGTTGATTATTACCTTTAGTAGAATGTTCAAAATGGTCTCACATGCCAAGAATATTGTGCCATAATTTTCGACTGCTGCTCCATCCTTTCCAATCATTTGTATAAGGCATTCTACTACCTGAGAAATATAATGGACATTTTATTTTAAATGTTTCTACAAGTAATGTCTATATAAGCAAATTCTATGCAAGTATTTAACTAATTATGTTTTACAAGTCACATGCTACCATATGTAAAAAGCGCTCAAAGAATTAAAGTGATGTAAAATCTCTTTATGTTACTGTTCATGAAAGGTCTATTAAATATGGCAAAGAAGTAGTTTTCGATCATTGAAAGTCAAAACAATTGGATTTAATTGACTGACTGTTGAGTTTTTTTAATAATTGGACCATGCAAGAGTTCTATACACAGTCAGCATGACATGATCATTTTGTCATCTAAAGTATTCAGATTAATTATTTTCATAAATTTTCATTTTTTAAATAAAAATTAAAAATTCTGAAGCTTATGTTGCACCTACTCAAGGGTCAGGAGCTCCATAAAGCAGCTAACTTTTTTCCACATATTAAATACGGAGAGAAAATAGATGGTGAGGGAAAAAGTAGATGGTAAAAATAGATAAGCTTAACTAGCAAGCATTTGTATTAAAACTTTGTCTGAAGTGAGTGTGAAAAAGAGTACTTAAACTGCAAGATTTAAAGTAACTCACATTTTATGTCCTCCAAATGATCCCAAGAGCTTGCACCCTTCGGTTTCCACAGTTATTTGGCACAACATTGGAAGCAAAAAGCAGATGGAGTAGAAGGGTCTGTCATTTAGTAATATGTCAAATGGCAATTAGTCACCAAACTTACAGAAATAAAGAAACTAATATATTAAAGTTGAAATACTTGCAGAAACCTTGATTCATCATCTCCTTCAATCAAAAGCATATACTCCAAAAGACCGCAACTCTTCTCCTTACAGGCAAAGGGTGCTTCTGCAAGATAACTGAAAAGTACATGGTTAAATGATCATCAGACTACCTATGAAATGTTCTGGATTTTCTGTTTCAGCAAGCAAACTACTTTAGGATGCTCACTTGATTAACGTCAAAATCATGCTTTTAATATTTATTAAAACTCAGGATGTGATCCACGGCATTACAACACCTGACAGACCTCTGTAATATTGTATATTTGTCATTAAGAAATGAGCATTTTGTTATAAAACATTTTATCAAACAACCTATCTAGTAAAAGCAGTAGAAGCCATGCACTGAAATCCAAAGACTTCACAATGCTGTTTGTCACACACCATGTCACAGATAGATGTCAGTTGGGGTCCATTCTATCAAACTAATTAAGACTATACTTCCCTTTCCCTGTGGTACATTTACGATCGAAAGGTAAATGTCCCTATATATTCTTTCAAACATGCAAAGCTAGAGGCTAGCATTGGCTGCTGCAGAACTGCTCATCTATAGTTGTTCATGCGAAATCAGATGTGGCACGTTAAGGTCATTTGACACATCTTGGAGAAGAGATACTAATACAAAATCATGTCCACTCCTGAACATCATAATTATCATCATCATCCTCATCACCTAAGAGATTTATGCATGTGTTAGCCACGGAACACATCTCGAGTTGAAAAAGCTCCACAAACATATTATCCTTGTTGAACAAGGTACGCTTTCATTGTTAATAAAACTTAATAAAAATATAGTTTAAAAAGTGCTGACGGAATGATAAATCTGAAGTTGAAATCATGAAGAACCCCAAGACATCCCATTCTAGGCTAAGCCACTGGGAAACAGAGCATGCAGGCTCAGAAATTTTTTTTTGTGGGGTGGGGGAGGGGGGGAATAACTAACCAAGAATCTGGTATACATCCTGCTCCTAGAATGCTATTTGAGGAACTAGTTAACCATTCTTTCCTATATGTATCCATAGACTCAGAACTGGTTCCCAGACTATGTAAGCAAAAACGATGCCGTTCTGATTCTCCTTCCAGAGGCTAGAAGATGTGTCCTGTTAAAAATCTAAAATTTGGTTTCCATTATTGGACTCTACCGTCTGATTTCTCTAAACCACAGTCGATATGCAGAAAGCAAACACCACGCAAAGAAAAAAAATAATGTCACACAGTACAACCTCTATGTACTGAAGGAGCAACATAAAACATCATAAGAGGTAAGCTCAGACAGAGGAGGCAACTATTACAGTTTCCTTGTCCAGATAGAAAATCAAAGAACAAAATGAAGAAATATCAAGTATACCTTCCGATTATTCGAACAGCAGCTAAGAGATCATCCCCTCTTTTTGGCCATGATCCTAGAAAGGAAAAATCTTGTCAGAATTCAAGATTCCAGAGAATGACCCTATAATAGCAGAACATTCCATCAAGGAATGAAGCAGATCAGAGAAAGAAGAATGAGCAGCAAAAGCAGGTGAAAAACATGGACACACACAGTAAGTGAAAATGACAGGTAATCTGGGAGGTATTATCATAAGTTGAGGATGGAAGTGAAGGATACCCGCACATGCATGTGCATTTGTACATGTGTTTGCGTGTGCTCTTCTCTTGTCCTTATTTCTATGTTTTGTGTACAGGGGCACGGGGACATTGATAGCTTGGGAGTGTCAGAAAGCTGAGAGAGATCTCCATTGTTCAGTGCAGAATTTTACTATGTTAGGTACATTGTTAGCCAGGAATATAGCAATGTCTACTAAGAGCAAAAACTACAATATTCCTCGATATGACTGACACTGATACCTGATGATTTCTATTATAAGACCATCTTAATCAGTTCAGATAGGTATAACATAGAACAAGTAAACCACATGGCCCTCCAGATAAGATAGACTGAAATGATCCCAAAACAAACACAGCCAGGTTGCATTTATTAGCCCAATTGAAATCGACGAATTATAAGGAGAATTAGATCAGAGTTGAGCAGGTCATGTCTTTGATCTGGTTGCAACTAAAAAATTAATGATGCAATGCATTAAGTGGTTGTATCGGTATACCTATATACGTTATCACAAAAATACTCTTGAAGTCATGCTATACCACCAGCAATCATTCTTTTGACCATACAATGTAATGATTAAAACCCATCAAAGTTGAGTTTAGATATATTACGAACAATATTTCGGTCTGTTGTAAAAACTGACACAAATCACAGTTTATTCTGAGTTTATTATCTGCTTACCAATGCATTACAGCATATTTCCTACATTTATGCACTGGACTCAATCATACATATTATTCAAACAAACACATAACCAACTTTAAGGCCGGTATATGGGAAAAAAACTCTGAACCTATTAATTGCCTTATTGTTTAGAACAGTTCAATCTTACCTTTGAATCCTGTAGAAAGTCTAAAACTAAATTGATTGTCTCATTTAATCCCGCAACAACTTTAGTTAGAGTACTTTCACTGAGAGGACTACCTGCAGAAAGATTCATTTTTCTATTAAGTAGGCTTACAGAACAGCCAAAAATGAAGAATCAAAGGAAATAATTTTCAACTATCTTACAAGCAAATAGATGATGTGTGTTGCTGGGAAAAGAAAAACAAATGTGCATGGAGATGTCATGGCACATGCAGAGTCTCAATGAAGTAAATATGAGGCAATAATCACATTGGCACTTTAAGACAAATGTAACAACTAGTTTCAACTTTTTGTTCCTCTTATGATGAACCTGTAGTCTATATATCAATCTTTTTCCACAGAATCCTTAAGCAAAATGGGCAGCAAATGTTTGAGTAACGGTCAATAACAACATACAAAACTTTTATTCATAAAATAGTTTAGGACATTCAGTACACAATAAAATACCACTAAAAGAGATATCAGACCACCGTGGATTCAAGTAAACTGGAAGGAAATGATCATAGTAACCTAATATTAATGAAATGGAGAACCTAGTTAAAGTTGAATGTAAAGGTATGAATACCTTTGATCTCACTTGCATGTGAAATTAGTTTAATAATCTTCTCTATCAATGAGAATGTAATCGCCAGATTTCGCTGCTTAATCAGAATGGATTCATTATTGACAGAACTTTTTGAAGCTTCATATTTGGAATAGGCAAGTTCATTGAGCAGAACAGCAACTTCAACTCTTGCTGTCTCAAGTACAAGTAACATATACCTGCAAAGTTGATATGTTTAATAAACAGTTTCAACAGATTAACTTTCTCGAGAACTAAATGTTTCACTTACTTGTCAACCGGCATTTGGATTTGGTTGTCATGCATTTCAGTCTGTTCTACCAGCCAATCTTCACCAAGTATTGACATCATAGACTCAGCCAGAAGAAGGGCATGAAGCTTTTCTCTAGAAACTACATATTTGAGCATAATATCAATGTCAAACAGCTACATAGCCAGCATAAAAGCTCATCATGTATTAAATAAAAAAATTGATTATGTGATAGAGAAATACAAAGACTTGAAAAATATCTCCAAAAAGTAGACATGGAAAATGTGCCCCAAAAACTTAAATTAAATTGATTCCAAAATTAATGAGTAAACCAAAATATATATACTTATTTAATACATATATGTGCATTTGTATAATGTAGTTAGTAGTTACCGATATATACTTAAGTGAATCCTATCACATTATATAATTTCTAGAATTTAATTTAAGTTAATTTATCTAGTTTCACAATTCTGTTCTGTTAAGGTTGAGCAAATATTTGGACTTTGTTGAGTAAGTTACTGAAAGATTATTAGAGTATAATCCATATGATAATTATTACAAGAAAAATTTTAGCCTTCTAAGATGAGTACATATAATTCTACATAGTTCACACACATTCATCTTACAGAATGCTAATAAAAATCATAGAAAATTGGAACTCTAATTTGATAGGATCCCACTTTAATTAAATTGGGGTACTAATTTTCATAGAATCACAAAGCTTGGGATTCAAATAGATTGTTTCTTTTTAATTAGAACTGGATTCTAACATGATATATTTTCTTTCCAATCCTACAATTAATTCTGAGAAATTAAGGCAAAAGTTGCAAAATGCTTCAAATTTCCTCAAAATTTAAAAGATCCCTATTTAAATGGAATGATCGATAGATCTCTGCCTCTAAGCATTGTTTTAAATATCCCGATATAGGTGATATATTGAGGCCGATATATCCTTTTATAAGATTTGCCGCAAAATGATATGGTGTCAATATCCTTTACCGCTTTTTGGGAATTTTTGGGCGATATATCCCCGACATGGCCGATATATCAACCGATATGTTAGCCAATGTGTCCTTTATATGGCTTGTTGCAAAATAATATACCGCTTTTAGACATTTTTGGACAATATATCATGAGTTTCCCAATATATCAAGTGGCATGTCAGCCTCAAACAAATTGGCCAAAATGTTGCACTGTCAATTTGATCTTTTATTTGTTTTAAGAGAATGGTTTAGATTTATGGTTCAATTGAGTATATGCTTAGATTTCATTAAGTATGTTTAGACTGTATTTTAGGAACATTATATCATATATGCACATCATACATATGGCACTCCGATATTTACCACATATCCTCGATATTTCCCCGATATCCACAACCTGGTATAGATATTGGTCATTTGATACTTCCCCAAGGTCCAATATTTAAAACCTTGCTTCTAAGGTTTCATTTTGATTTTCAATTCATGCAAGTTACATGGTACATATTCATCAATGCATAGTGTACCCTCTCCAACAATTACTCACTTCTGAACCCAATAATATTGCAGCTATGGAGGTTAATAAATTTAATTTAATTGCAAAAATTAGAAAGTAAAATGCTCTTTGAAAAATAGACTGCTTGAAAATGCATGTGTTTCAAATAATAGGTATAAGTTCCAGATTCCAGAAAAATATATAACTCTCTTTCTTATTTAATACCTGCATAATATAAAGTAGGGTAGAGACACAACATACCAACACGATTTTGTAGAACTGCTGTGATGCCAAGACGTACATGAGATGCCCAAGTTGCGGTTGGCATTGACCTCAGAGCATCATGAAGTAACTTCAAATAACAGAACAAAGTTAACTAAGACCTTTCAATAACATAGTAGAAAAAATCCAATGATAGTTACAACTAAAATAATCAATGATAACTGCAGTCATGAATCAGAATCTGAAATAACATTCTTATGCACTGCTATATAATACATCACATATGGAACTCAAAAAAGAGACTATATCACACGCACTCGCACATAAAATATACATACCAAATTATCAATATATATATATATATATATATATATATATATATATATATATATATATATATATATATATATATATATATATATATATATATAGCAAACTCTATGAACTTAAGTTCATAATGAATAGTGATGCACCAACTTTTCTAACCACTCATCTTGCTTTGGGATCCGTGAAAGATATAAAGACCACTTTGAGATTTGTGCATCACAAATCTCAAGGCAAGATGAGTGGATAAAAAGTTGGTGCACCACTATTCATTATGAACTTAAGTTCATAGGAGCCTTGCTCTATATATATATATATATATATATATATATATATATATATATATATATATATATATATATATATATATATATATATATATATATATATATATGCAAGATCAATGTCATCAACATTGATAAATCACTATAACAAAACAAATTTGCACCACTCTTGTTCCTTTTCTTCTGTAGTTCATAATTCAGAAGCAGATACATCTGGATTAGCATGCTACAGCAGAAGAATGAGAGTAATAAAAACATACGAAAATTACATGCAAAAGCAACTGCATATAATCATATGGAATATCCTTCTATCTAACGAACTAAATAGGCACAAACATACATAGAAAAATGTCGCGATGCAATGTTAGCCACTGAATACATGTGACAGGAATCATACCCTGCCACCTAAACTAACAGGATGATAGAAGTTACATTCCAGGCTAAAGCAATTATCTTATGAGTACCAATTGTAATCCAGATGTGCAAAACCATGACTAGCCTATGGAATACAAATAGTGAAGGATGTATGCCCAAGCCTATCAACAACTTTTGAAAACTACAAAAATGAGTTCAGCCACTTTTGAAGGCCAAAATATACATTAAACTATATTAAAAATTTTCTTTTCCTTGATATTTGTACTTTTTCATTAAGTTTGTATCTAATTTTGTAATGGATCTCATGGTAACCATCTAAATAAAAGGTGTGTAACTACAAAGAAAATAAGGCTGCCAAGCTATCTTCCAGCACCATCACAATGAAGCAGCATTATCATATATGAGGTATCAAACAAGTGAAAGTGAGCACTTCAAATGAGCAAGAAAGCTGAGGTATTACCAAGAAAATTAGGTACTACCTAGATCTAAATAATTGGTGTAACCTTTTTTCTTAACCTTCTTAAAGGAAAGATGTCATCGAACTGCCTGATCCAATAATTTACTGCCCTCTTACTAACACCAAGTCAAACCTGTGACTTGTCATATCTCTTTTGATCAGATGTCTAGATACTTTTACTGTTTTTGACATGCAAAATTAGACAGTATGATTAAAAAATGCTAAAAACATGCCATTTACACAAGCTTTAAGTTGACCAACCTTCATAGAAATTAATGAGTGCCGAGTGGCTATGAATAATAATCCATAATAATGAGATATGGGTAGAAAGCTTTGGCAGACAGAACATAGACTTACTGCAGCATGATATTCAGACACATTAACCAAAATTATATATATGAAGAGGTAAGATGAAATCCACATACAGTGATTTTTTCAGATAGAACTACAGAAAGCAAGTGCAAGGCATCAAACTTGAAGGCATTGTGCAGCTCAGCAAACTGTCTAGAAATAGCAGCTACCTGAAATAACATACAAGCTGTCAGGCAGGGTTTTAGAATGTTAGTTAACACATAAGAGCACATGACTGTGAGAGGAATTATATCAAGAAATTCAATGAGGGAAAAAATGTCAAAATTAGGTCCAAGTATAGCCCTATTACCATGGATGACAACCCTGTTATGTTTTCGGCATCAATCATATCAATGGGCAGGCCGTTTAGCACCAGTTGCAGAAGTCTCATGGCAAGTTCCAATAATCGAGAATCTTCAATAACATTGAACAAGTTTAATTAAAATTTGAATTAAGATGAACTTTTGAAGAGAGAAGATGAAAGATATTGAAACTAGAATCAGCAAAAAAGACAAAAAGATAAACTCAGTTGGCAGATTCTCAACCAAGAGTACATACAGAAACTCATTAGCAAATAGTTTATATGATTATACACCAGAATTTGATAACAGGCAGTTACACAGGTAAAATAGAGTTGGGCAAGTCTTTTAAATGATTCATTATGTTGATGCTAGTTCTCACATAAGGTCTCAATTACCATAGTAAAGAGTGTAACGAGCAAAGCCTACATATGTAAGTCATTGCAAGGAATAAATAAATAAATAAACGGACTTCTTAGTCAATTCGAGATATCTGACCACAGCATAACTGGCCCTGACTTCAACTGACCAAATTATACTACAGGTCTAATTGCAAAACCACAGTTTAACTCCTTTTATTCTTCAGTTCAGAATAACCGCCATGTATTGGAACATGCCCCCAAATTCCTAAATTTGTGTCGTTGGCATATGAATGGTGAGACCGAACTTTTAACTCAAACCACGACACGTCAAGCCCTCAACCCAAAACAATAGTGCCGATCAAGTTATTGCAGAACACAGCACCTAACATGCCTAAGTGACTCTAACCCCACCTCAGGCATGCGCGTGAAAGACACACCTTACACTTTGCTCCAACATGTGGCAGAGGCAATTAAGACCATAGAGCCTGTCTGTAGCATGCCCCTCGTGGTCAAGACAAACATCAAGCTCAAGCAATGTGAGAGGACCTTTTTTGTTTAATACTTAACTTTGTTTTTGTGATAAACTTTGCATAAAAAACTAGTACATATAAAGTGAAAGAAATGAACTAGAAAAGAGAAATCATTCTGAATAACCATAATTTTGTTAAAAAGCCAATGTAGCATGCCTTCATCTCATAGAAAAGAGTGTTTAGTGAATACCATTTTGTAAACTATAGACATGTGGGGCTAGCATGTCAAACACACCAGGCTGATAGAAACTAGACTTTCCTTTTTCAGAAGCACCAGCTACTAACAGCAAAAATTCATAGCACTCCTCAGCAACGGATTGATCTGATCTGCATGAATACTCAATTATAAAAGTGGAAATGGATAATATAAGCAGCTTGCATATAAAGGTAAAGAGGTAATGCAATATTTATGGAAACAACATAACGTGACAGATTCCCAGTAGCATATTAAAAATCTGTTAAATGCCTTTTTGCCTATGGCAAGCTATCCCAGTCAAGCAAATGACGAACAATTAGATAATAAAAAAATGCACACCATAGAGATAAGAGTGAAACAAATGAGTCCAAACGAGCTTGTGCATTTAGCATCTTGTCGAATATGCAAGTTTGTTAAGCAGTGAAGTGAATACTTTATGTATCATGATCTTGTTATTAAAAAAAAGGATGTAATGAAGAGAACGCAGATGAAGGGGACTACCTGCCAGGATTTACTCAAAAGCGTTACACTTCTATGCACCTATTAAAGACATTGTTATTCCTAGCAGTCATTTTGACCAAAGCTGGTACACACTATGTATCTAACCATAAAATATATGTTACACTAAAAATTGGCATGAATTATATGTTACCAACCACAACATCATATATAGTGTGAAAACAAAGTGGTGCATAATAAGCACCTCAAAGATCTGCTATGCCCTGGAAAATTCTAACAATAATCATGCAGCATGAGAGAGAGAGAGAGAGAGAGAGAGAGAGAGAGAGAGAGAGAGAGAGAGACTATAAAAGCAGGGATACAGATACCGTGCACTATAGACAAGCCAATACATTCCTAAAGTAGTATGATACGATACAAGGTTATATAAATAGTAATTTTAAGTAAATTTTACGTTTTATGATGAGTTAGATAAGCTTGGGCATTAAAACCAAAACTAATCCATAGTAGTGATCACTTGAGGA
Source organism: Asparagus setaceus (assembly GCA_012295165.1). Classification (NCBI taxonomy): domain Eukaryota; kingdom Viridiplantae; phylum Streptophyta; class Magnoliopsida; order Asparagales; family Asparagaceae; genus Asparagus; species Asparagus setaceus. Next base: position 60,601,548 of record CM022704.1, read on the forward strand.
ATTTTTATCAATCTTGATGAATGTATTAGCATAGCAGTAAAACAATGTTAAATGTACCGTATTGGGTTTACATGCTAGGTGCTGGTAATTCACCACTCTACTTACAAGGTCATGATCAAGGATTGTGCATTCGATACAGTACAACAAATAAATAGTAATTTATTTGTAATTTTGGTGCTTTATGATGAATTAGGTAAGCATGGGCATTAAAACCACAGCTAATTCACAGAAGTGAGCATTTGAGGAAATTTCCACCAATCTTGATGGATGTATTAGCATAGCATTAAAATATTGTCAAATGTACTAGATTAGGTTTACATGGAAGGTACTGGTAATTTCACCACTCTACTTGCTAGGTTATGGTCAAGGATTGTGCATTCCAGACAAAAATTATACTTGCTACTGCACTTTTAGCAAATATGTTTAGCATATAACTTATTACTTATATCAAATCACACCGCTACTGCATTAAAATACCAAGCAAGATCCTCCTGATTATCGAGGTTGAAGAGTTGACAAATTAATTTCTTCTCACTGATTTATTTCTTAATAATCATGTCACAACGAGAAGGAAAGAGAACCAGCCACAATGACTAAAATTTCCAGACTTTCTATTCAAGCAAGGAAACTATAAGAGAGTAGAATGTACACAAAAGCAAAAAAAAGAAAATATCAATTTTTCTATAAAATCATTGTACTCTATTTTATTTTATTTTTGCAATTCACGCAATCTCAAATCTTTTTCTTTTACTAGCATTTATAATTTTATACCCCTAATTAACTAAGTATTCAGTAAAATAGTAAGTGCGATCAATTGCCTAGCACGATCAGTGTGCAAAAAAATAACATCTTCCCAAAATCAACTTCAAGAAACTCACGATTTTGATATAACTTCTGCCATAATAGGAACTTTAGAGATCATCTCCATCGACGACGCGATCTCCGGCACACGACAGAATCCAGCAAGAACAGTAACCGAGAGCTTTAAATACGCCTCTCGCTCCTCTCCACTTCTAACACTACCACCACCAACTCCTTTCCCAATTCCTTAATGATCAACACAAGGACCCATCAATTAGCAAGAAATTGGAGATCCTTAAACAGAAATTGAGGAAGTTACCGGTCATCAATAGGCGATCGAGGAACCGGTGGCCGACGGCACTGTAGACCTGAAGGATTGAGTCTCTGTCGTCGCTTTGGCAGAATTTGGTGGCGAGGAGGAGGCCGGCGAGCTTCTGCTCGTCTCGTTCGCCTCTGAGGAGCTTTAAACAGTCGGCGAGAGAGGGAGATGGCGATGCCTGAGAGAGATGAAGAGGATTAGAGAAATTAGACGGAGATTGAGAGAGAGAGAGAGGGATCGTCACCATTGATGCAGCTTTCGAGGTTTTTCCGAGGGTTTTGCGTCGCGAAGCGAGGAGAAGAGACGAGGGCTTTCGATGAAGCGGGTAAAATATGACATGGTTCGAGATTTCGGATTCGGGTCGGGTTCGTAACCCGGAAAGTAGTGAAGTCTTATTTAAATATTGGTTATTTGCAGCTTTGTAAACATAAGACTTTTATTGCTGTTTTTTTGGCTGAATTGCATAAAAATGCCATAAAGTTTCCATCATGTAGCACATAAGTACCATAAGTTGTATTTTACAATAAAAACATCATAAAGTTTTCAAAAGTAGCGTTACTACCTTCTATTAACACAACAGGGGAATATTCTGAAAAATAATCTCATGTAGTTGTCACATGGGATATACCCTACTTATTGCAATATTTATTACTTTATCTATCCTTCTTTAATTAAACTAGTATGCAATATGTGCGTTGCACATGATGCATATTATAATTATTCTTGCAGACGTGATTGTTTTATGTTCTAAACTAACTATAAAAGAATGCACATGCAAATAAGACGAAAAAATAAAAATCATACAAAAATGAATTATAATAATTAATAATATAGGAGATAGAAATAATTATTTCTGATTTATATGTATAATAATTCTAGATAATATTTTGGTTCAAAATTTTTCGTGTACAAAGGCTTGACATATGATTGAGCATTAAGGCGGAAAGTGTGTGCTTATGAAAAAGTTAAAAGAGATGTAAGGAACTTTTTTCTTTCGAATGTGCTTCTTATGATGGAAGATAGTATCAATCTATTTTTTTACAACTATTCTCATTGTCACATGAACATTTTCATTCAAGATATAGTATGAAATTCTTATTTATTATAGGCTCTTCTCCATACCTACTCGAGCTAGAACTCTCTAAGAGATTGGTCAATGCAAGCATATTCATATAAAGATTAAGAGAAAATTGTTCATTTTTCTTCAAATATATGATTTCATTAGACTCTTGCATTGATTACTTTTGTTCTTTAGCACAAGTAGTTACATATAGGACTTGGCAGAATCTTCTCTAATGAACTATCGTTCCTTGAAAAGTCTTTGATCACCCATAGTATCTCTTAATATTCATTCGATGGTTTGAATTGTAAATCTTTTGTCATCCGTGCTTTATCCCATAAAATTCATATGAACCTTGCGATTCCATCTTGTTAATAAATAATTATAATAAACTTTGGATTGGGATATTTTCTTAATATTTCTTAGAAAAATTTTAGTCAAGTGTATTTGAATTTATATAACCATATATTATTGGGGTTTTCTCATATCAATCTCTTGAATCTATTGTATTTGGAAATTAGTCCCTCCAATCACTGAAATTTCTATTAGATCCCCGATTCTTAACTTATTTTGAAAATAGACGCTTAGATAATTTAAATTACTACAGGTCCTCCAATTCTTAAGTTATTTTAAAGTTAGTCCTTCAAATCAAGAATAGAAGTAGCAATTAATAGATATTAATTTGAAACAATTTATGAGGACTAATTTTAAGATATGAGAGATTTAAGGACTAATATAAATAGCATATAACATAATAATCTAATAATTTAAATAATTCCTTTTGTAATTTTCTTTCATATAAATATTACCTGTTAATGTGTTATTCATATGATAATATATTGTAATATGTATATATAAAAATATATTACAAAATATATTATTTATAAAATTTCTATATATTATTATAAATATTATAATTGATTAAATATTACAAACGCATTATTTATATTATATTTTTTCATAACATATGATAATGTAAAGTAATATATTATATTATAATTTATAGACATTAAAATTTTATATTTTATAAATATTATTCTGAAGTAAATATTTATAATATTTACAATGTGTTAGAATACAATATAGATATTTGTAAAATATATATAATAGATATTTATAAATAATACTATATTATAATACATTATTGTAATATGTTATTATTAGCAACATATATAATATTTATAATATATTATAAAAATAAAGTATTATAATATTTATATTATAAGTTTTACAAATATAATACTCTTTTCCGGGTACTTCTCATTATTTCCATGTGCAAATGGTGCAATGCATAAACTTAGTATTATAATGTTGTTGTATCCATTATATCTTTACAAATTAATTCTTCAGATGAAAAATCAATGTATACAAATAAAGAATTCAAGCAGAAAACCAAACAATCGGACTCTATGAAACCATATGGGAATTAGATTAAATTATGTATAGAAGTTAGAGTCCATATGGGAATTAGATTAGATTAAGTCCGAAGTTATCAAATTTTAAGAGGGTAAAATAGGTGATCAAAGGTTTGACACCCCAATTTTCTTTATAAGTAGTATAGATAATATAGGATGTCACGTGTTAGAAAAGCTATAATGTTGGTGTTATTTAATTTTTTTAAATGTTTTAACGAGTCCATCCGATGAATTTATATTTTACATTAAGATCTTATTAATTGTAAAACCCGAAAATTTAAATATTTTATGATAAATAATAATAAATGAGTTATATGGTGATAAATACATTTTATTAATGTTTGAGTATGCTAGGAATTGATTTGAGATCAATTCAACATATATATGTGTATATATGAGTGCAAATGCACAAATCATGCACGAAGAGAAATCTGGAAATAATGACCAGTTAAGAGTTTATAGATTTTACACACTGATACAGTTAGAATCTGGAAAAACTTAAAAGACCAAAGTTATAGGTCTCTTCAACAGGTTTCCAACAAGTCTTAGATCACCTCATTCCGAAGTCATATGAGAAAGTTATAGCCAAAATACCGAAGGTCTTTTTCCTAGTCAGACTAGGTTTCCTGGTTCGGGTCAAACAGGTGTGTTTCGGGTTTACCTCTATAAATACCGGTGTTTTCACGAAAATTTGCTCTCTTTTATCATATCTCTGAATCCTAGCAGCCACCCTCTCCCCTCAAAAACCCTAGATCTTTTTCTTATGAGTTTTGAGAGCTTTGTGAAGTAAAACATCGACATGAGGGCGAGATCATCGACGTGTGGCAAGGGAAAACGGGTTGTTTACACTTTTGGATTGCTTGCTATTAGTTTCAGAGGCTTGTACACATGATAAGGCAAGATCATTTGCATCTAAACTCATCCCCATAGTTAAATAACTAGTTTAGATGTTTAATTTATGCTTACATGTCTAAATCTTAACACGAGTATTAAAAGACTAGATTTTTGATGTTAGACTGTAAACAATTATTAGATCTAATGTTTTTCCTTGATGTTTACGTTAAAAATATGATCATGATCATTAGGTTAATATAAATTTTGATTTATCATGTGAAAATCCTAGTTTATTTGATTATTTGAATTCTTCTTGTAAACTAACCATGCTAAAACCTAAGGTTGTGATATATATTTTCTCAGAAAACTGTTGCACTTATATAATATTTAACTGAGATTTTGAAATAGAAAATAAACTCTAAATTTAACCAAATCTGTGTCAAATGAAAGCTATGTGAATCTAGTTTTCAAAACAGAAAACCATTCTTAAAAATAGTTCATATAGAGAAAGATATACTCATTTTACTAACAACATATCCTGCAAAAAAACTGTTGCACATGTATAATGTTTAACTGGAAATTTGAGATAACAAATGAACTCCAAATTGAACCAAACCAGTGCCAAATAATAGCTATATGGCTCTAGTTTCTAAAACAGAAAACTATTCTTAAATATAGTTTATCTAGAAAAAGATATATTCAATTTACTAACGATGTGTTCTGCAGAAAACTGCAGATATGCTGATTTGAAATAATTGATATATTACGTGAAGGTTTCTTTGAGTTTTCATGTTAATTAATCATGCTTAAACCCTAGGTTTGTGATATCTAAGTAAGATAAACATGTTTAAATAAATTTTATCTCTGTTCATGCGTAGTTTTTATCATGTGTTGACAAATACTTTGTTTACATATGAGAAAATTAAAGAAATTATTTTATTAGGATGTTAAACCCTAATTTTGAAGATATAATAATTTAATTTAATGATTCAGATAATTCATGTTGCATATGCCAAGTATAAAATCTCATTTTAACATCATGATATGTACAATTGTCATAAGCACCGCTTGTGCACGAAGGAATACATGTCCGACAGGTAGTTGACTACTAAGTTTAGTAGTCTGCCACTCCCATTGAGTATGACAAATTGTGTGTTTGCAGAGTAATCGACTAATATTCTTAATAGCCCACTACCGATAATCGATATATGTTATTACGAGGTGCGGATGGACTCGGTGTAGTCGACTACTAAGCCTAGTAGTCGACTACTAAGGATGTTGCCTAAATTTGTGTTTTGCATACGATTAATATATGTTTGCGGGTTTGAGCCGCACTTCTTTATACTAATTTCATGAATGGTGTAGTAGCACATATATCGGTATACCGAAAGGAATTATGGTGGATTTTAACCCGATTACTTTGACAAAGAGTTTAGTACATACTTTACACACATGTTTGGATATCGTTGATGAGCTCAGTTCAGTACTACATGAGGTAGTGCGTCGATATTCCATATGTATAGGCCATTGAGTCGACTTTGGATGCTTTATCTAGCAGTCCGTGCATCGAGGTGCGATGAGGCTTGTGAGCCGTACTTCTAGGATACCTATATGGTAGGTCAGTCCCGCACTCATGTTACGACCGAGATCACGATGAGACTAATGAGCCATGTACACCGATCAGATACCTATAGGGTAGTCCGCTGCACATGATAAGATTAAGTATTAGAATCTTGCATGGAGTTGCATCGAGATAGTTAAATGATAGCTTGCGTCGTTGGCGGATGCCGCTTATGTTTTGACTCCTTTGTTGAAATATATGACCCAGAGTACTTTGCATTCGAAAGTACATGGGATTTATGCCGGTATTCATTCTATCTCCCCAGTGACAGTGGAAGATATTATGAATACGATATGTTGATGTCTTTACTTTCTTTTACTGCTTTTCTTTATTTCTTAGGTTGGGATCAATGATTAGCTGTTCACAATTTGAGACATATGGTATATACATGAGGGTTTCCTTGTTTGATTATTTCACTCGACCTACCGGTCTCGTGTTGTGGATTTCTAATTGTTGATTTTATTTAGATTATTTATCTTTAGTTCGGTATTAATGTTTAGATATTTACGATTCGGGACATATGGTATATACATGAGGGTTTCCTTATTTGGATTATTTCGCTCGACATACTACGTCTCGTATTGTAGGTGTCTAAATATTAATTCCATTAGATACGGGGAAAAATGATCTAGGTAGACTATGCTTAATAGATAGAGCCTGCACTCCATCTAGCGGCCTTTCCCCTGGGGGCGGATGGAGGTGATCTTGCTATAGCCTCGGCTCTTGTTGTTGTTCTTTTGTTTTAAATTTCTTTTTCAAAATTTCAAAGTTTCGGAGAGACGGGATGACGGAGTTCTAACATAGTCGCCGTCACATGATTTTACCATTTGAGGCTCCATTGTAGTTTTGTATTTTCATTCGGACATTAGAGAGTTTTATTTTCATATTGTAAAGGCAAGAAGCCTTAGTTACATTTCCAGTTGACTCATATCGAGATATTTAACATTTATTTTAGAGATCTGTTATATCTCGCTTAATAAGTTGAGACATGATTTCATTTATGAGATATCTTTCTTCATCATGTCTATTGTATTTATTTTCTTTAATTTGCCTGTTTTGTACCTATACTTCTTTTGACTCCACTAGAGGATATTACTGTGATTAGTGAAACATGTTATTGCACTGTGTGGGTGCATGGCAGGTTTGACATCCTTGATTTCTCCTTGGATTGCAGCCTTGTTGAAACCAGGGGCGTCACAGTAATTCAACAAATGAATACATATGATGCACAACTTTTTATTAAAAGAAATAATAATTGTACTTATAGGAATAATTTGGTGTTTCTTTACTTTTAAGAAATTTAGTGAATCTTTTTTTCGAACAAAATTGTTTCTTTAGTCGAGTATCTAAGTTCTAGTGAGGTGACAAAAGAAAAAAAAAGCTGCTATCTATTACAAAACTACCAACAAAATTAAAGTCATTTGTATTAAATAACACTCCATTAATATCGTGTATATCCCATAAAACAGACAACCTGCATCAAATCAACAATAATTTTTTAACCGCTGTAGCAGTATAGCATCCGCAAGCAGAGTAGCTCCATATCTTGGCACCATAAAACCCACAAAGAATGCCGTAAAACCCACAAAGAACGTCGCCATCTTCAGCCATAAATTCGATAAGAGGCGAGCATTGACGGCGCACTGGTGCGTGATATCCCGAACAATCCTACAGCAGTAGAGGCTGAGGTGCGACTCGCTAGTGACAATGAGGAAGATGATCTCACGAAAGCACGATCAGCATTGCAGCATCATGTTTTAGCAGTGCACGAAGCATACACTATGCTTGAGGTTTTTCGATATGCAGGGCTGGAAAAACAAGGCTTTGTTGAAGGAAGGCCACGAGCTATAAGGTGTCCTAAATGCAAGCTTTTGCAAGAAAACAGAAGAGATTTGGAGTTTTACTTTTGAAAGTAGAGAGATTTTTGAGATGGAGAGTAGGGCATGAGGTAAGACATCTATAGATTGATGGTTTGGACAGTTGTAAGAGACGAAGAGGCTTTATTAATGATGAAGAGGCAAAATGTGGTACTCAAAAGGTCTCTTTTTACGATTAACGCTATACATGAATATATATTAGGCATGAGACTCAAAAGACATATGGTGTTACTTCATATTATATAAAGGCATATGCTAAATTAATTTTGATTAATGCTAAATTAAATGTTATATAAAGATACATCTTTGTTACATTAATGCTATGAAGTGGTTGATAATTAAACCATAAACTTCAAACTTTGACGATGTCACCGAAGTTTCATTAATAAGGATAATATTATTTTATATTGAATATATTTTAATATTTTAATAATACTAATGTATTATAATTATACTATAATATATAATAATATTATCTTAATATATAACATATCGTTCGGATAGATTTAGTACTTGTATAGTATAATATCTACATAACATTTATGTCTATATTCTATTGTATTATAAATTATATTTTATCCATGCATATACATATAATATAAGAATAGATTAGTACTGAATTAGATTATTAGATTTTACTCTAGTAAACAAAAAATATTCATAAATATCAATTATTAAAATTAATTAAATATTAAATTTAATAGTAAAAATTTAATGAAAATAAGTGAAAGTTTTAAAACCGATATTTAATGACATATGAGTGCATTTGGTGATTATGAATGAAACTTGAAGGATAATTTGGGAATTTTTTTAAAAGTATTTGATTGGTTAGTTAATTAGAGATGATTGGCATAATTAAGAATTATCAAAATTTAAGAGGGTAAAAGAGAAATTTGAAAGTTTTAGCAAATTTTTAAAAGTATTTGATTAGTTAGTTAATTAGAGATGATTGACATAATTAATAATTATCAAAATTTAAGAGGGTAAAGAGGAATTCAAGAGTTTTAGCACCTAAATCCTCTTTTAATATAGTATAGATATAGATTTTCTGATTTATTTTTAACCCTAAATCCCAAATCCTCTTTTGTTCTCCTAATTCAACGAGAACCCTAATTCCTCAAATTTGTTCTTGTTCTTCCCCAATCTCCTGCTCTTCTCCTCAATTCGTTGCCGGCAAGAATGAAGTCAACCTCCAAAGTTTCAAGTTACAGTCTGAGGAGAAGAAGACAAGAGTGTGCTATTATGAAGGAATTTCATCACTAGAGGATTACTTGAAGGCAAAAGGTTGGGGGGGATTGGCAAATTTTGTGTGTAATGTGTGTGATTTTTTTTATGATAAAATTCAGTTGAATCAGTTGGTATTTTGGTCATAGCATTTTTTTAACGTCGTTAGGGGTTTTTCAGTGGAGGAAACTTTGTGGTATTTTTTTATTGTAAAATACAACTTATAATATTTATATGCTATGCATAATAGAATTTTTGTGGCATTTAGCCTTTTTTTTAATAGTTATGGTAAGACTTGTAACTTTGTTAACACAAAGTTTAGGGTCATGAAAACTTTAGTACCCTCCATCACATTGTCACTTGTTCTTTTCTATATTTATTAGATTGGACTTAATTTTCACTATGGTAATACCCAGAGTTTATTAAAATTTTCATTTTGCTACCCTAAATTATTTTTAATATTTTGATATTTCAAAGTTTCAATCTCATTTTACTTTGATGCCACTTCAAGTATTTTCTTAAGAATTTGATACCCTAAAGTCTCAATCATGTTTCACTCTGGTACCATTTCATTCTGTTATATTTTTTGTATAAATTGTTTCACGTGTTTAGCAACTAGGTAAAATCTAATATATAACATGTTAAGGACATGATATAACTTTAATAGAAAAATCCAACAAAAATTGGACTGGATATCACAGTGAAATATGATTGAAACTTTAGGGATATCAAGTGTTAAAGAAATACCTTGGGTATCAAAGTGTAATGCAATTAAAAGTTGTATGAAAGTGTTAAAAATACTTTGGAGGTATCAAGTGAAAAGTAGGTAAGATTTAGGATATCAAAGTGAAAGTAAACCTTCTATTTATAATGTACTAGTCTTTTAGCTCGTGCTAAGCACGATCTTATCACAATTCACTAAAATTTCATCATGCTCTAATCAGTCATTCATGAAAAGAGTAAAAATTATTTTTGAAGAAAAAATACAATTTTAGAAGAATAGTTGATGACTCCTCAAAAGTGTAGAGGTAAAGAAAAATCTGAGGGGGATATTTTGTACCTTTAGGATTATGTTAAAGAATATTTATTTTACTAATATTTATAAAATAATTGTCAAATTTCAAATAATTAACAACTTATAAAATATTTCATTTTCCATAAATATTTGGTTTTGAAATTAAAAAATATAACAAATTAGGTAACAAACTAAATTGTTTTCTAAATTTAAAAAGAGAGGAATAGTTTGCTTTATAAGTTAAAACAAATCTATTTTCAATATTTTCTAAATTTAAAAAGAGAGGAATAGTTTGCTCAGCCTAACTTATGAGAAATTCATGAAAATATTTCACCAAAAATTAATTATTTAAATCGTTTGAATAGAAAAATATAAAAATTCGAAAATATAATAACAATTTACATAAAAATTAAAAATCCAAAAATATAAACTAAATATTTTTAGCATAAATATCTCTTACAGAAAATTAATTCTATTTAAAAATCTATTTAACTATAATTAGAATACAAATCATTAGAAAATATATACAATATCATTAGGAAAAATAATTATTATAAATAATGGGAAATAACAAAAATATAACAACAATAAATATGTAAAATTGGAAATATAACAACTAAATTATTATTAAAATCAAAATTATTTCACCAAAAATTAATTATTTAAATCGTTTGAATAGAAAAATATAAAAATTCGAAAATATAATAACAATTTACATAAAAATTAAAAATCCAAAAATATAAACTAAATATTTTTAGCATAAATATCTTAACAATTAATATAAGAAAAGTAAAAATCGAAAATATAACAACTAATATATATATATATATATATATATATATATATATATATATATATATATATATATATATATATATATATATATATATATATATATATATATATATATATATATATATATATATATATATATATATATATATATATATATATATATATATATATATATATATATATATATATATATATATATATCACCAAAAATTAATTATTTAAATCGTTTGAA
>CM022704.1:61322740-61325240 GCA_012295165.1 Asparagus setaceus
ATCTTGTAATTAACAAGAATTAGATCCAAACCAGTTTAGAAAATTCATATGAACTTGCTAAGATGGAAACATATAGACAGACATCATACGAAAATTATTAAGTCAATGCCTAATTGTGAGAAAATATCTTCTTGAACATAACAAAATTAGTTAAATTTGGATTCAATTTTGGATCAACAGAGAACCAATCGAAGTGCCGTCAGCCGGTTAAGGATCAGGCCGTCGAATCTTGAAGCGAGGGGAACGATGGATCCGACGATCACGGAAGCGAGGGGGAATGAGTGGGGATCGAGAGATAGAGGGTGGGTCAATAGTGAGAGAGAGTCGGGATCAGGGGAGAAGAAGCGGAGAAAAGAGGAGAGAGATATTTAGTTTCATGGTTGAGCTCATCTCGAAATGGTTTTTTCAAAAAGTCCCCATCTATAAAATTGGGCTCGGTCGATGCGCGATCGGTGTGTGTATGATAAATGTGTCAGATATATATATATATATATATATATATATATATATATATATATATATATATATATATATATATATATATATATATATATATATATATATATATATATATATGAGTAAAGCTCCTATAAACTTAAGTGGATAGGAGCACTTGTCCACCAAACTTTTATCCCTTCATTATGCTTTGAGATTTGTGCTACACATCAATGCTATCTTTGAGATTTGTGCCTTCATTTGTATCACATGCTAGCACAAATCTCAAAGCATAATGAAGGGATAAAAAGTTTAGTGGACAAGTGCTCCTATCCACTTAAGTTTATAGAGCTTTACTCTATATATATATATATATATATATATATATATATATATATATATATATATATATGAGTAAAGCTCCTATAAACTTAAGTGGATAGGAGCACTTTGTCCACAAACTTTTTATCCATTGATTTTACATTGAGATTTGTGCTAGCATGTAATACAAATAAAGGCACAAATCTCAAAGATAGCATTGATGTGTAGCACAAATCTCAAAGCATAATGAAGGGATAAAAAGTTTAGTGGACAAGTGCTCCTATCCACTTAAGTTTATAGAGCTTTACTCTATATATATATATATATATATATATATATATATATATATATATATATATATATATATATATATATATATATATATATAGTAAAGCTCCTATAAACTTAAGTGGATATATATATAGAGAGAGAGAGAGAAAGCTCCTATAAACTTAAGTGGATAGGAGCACTTGTCCACCAAACTTTTATCCCTTCATTATGCTTTGAGATTTGTGCTACACATCAATGCTATCTTTGAGATTTGTACCTTTATTTGTATCACATGCTAGCACAAATCTCAATGCAAAATCAATGGATAAAAAGTTGGTGGATAAAGAGCTCCTATTCACTTAAGTTTATAGGAGCTTTACTCTCTCTCTCTCTCTATATATATATATATATATATATATATATATATATATATATATATATATATATATATATATATATATATATATATATATATATATATATATATATATATATATATATATATATATAATTTATATTATGCAAACAAATTATTTTTATAAATAGAAAAGAGAGCTCATGTGGCAATATTTAGTTATCTACTTATTTGTTATCATATTAGTGACATCAGCTATTTGGCAATATAGACAAACAATTTATTTTTATACATAGAAAAAGAGAGCTCAAGTGGCAATATTTAGTTATCTACTTATTTGTTATCATATTAGTGACATCAACTATTTGGATATATATATATATATATATATATATATATATGGGAATGATGGATATAAGGTGGCTCATTTTGCTAAATGAGCTACCAAGAGATAGAGTGATGAGGTCCACACCTTTGATGTGACTAGCAACGTGCCTCACCACATGGTTATCTCTTGGTACTCATTCTAAATAATGCTTCCTCACTAAATCATATATATATATATATATATATATATATATATATATATATATATATATATATATATATATATATATATATATATATATATATATATATATATATATATATATATATATATATATATATATATATATATATAGTAAAGCTCCTATAAACTTAAGTGGATATATATATAGAGAGAGAGAGAGAGAAAGCTCCTATAAACTTAAGTGGATAGGAGCACTTGTCCACCAACTTTTATCCCTTCATTATGCTTTGAGATTTGTGCTACACATCAATGCTATCTTTGAGATTTGTACCTTTATTTGTATCACATGCTAGCACAAATCTCAATGCAAAATCAATGGATAAAAAGTTGGTGGATAAAGAGCTCCTATTCACTTAAGTTTATAGAGCTTTACTCTATACATATATATATATATATATATATATATATATATATATATATATATATATATATATATATATATATATATATATATATATATATATATATATATATATATATATATATATATATATATATATTTATTCAAAACAAATTATTTTTATAAATAGAAAAAGAGAGCTCATGTG
>CM022704.1:62662740-62742740 GCA_012295165.1 Asparagus setaceus
TTAATTGCAAAATTCAAATATGAATCCTTTTCAAAATCTTGGATTGAAGTCTAGCATGGGAAAATAAGGTTTCTCCAATCAAAATGGTGTTCATTGCAGTTACATGTAATTTATCTTATATTATGACAAATATTTTGCATACTTTGCATCTATAACACGTGATAATAACATACTAATCTGCTTTTGACTTGTGCCTGGAATCACACTCAATGAATGAGTTGTCACCAATTCAAGGTCTATAATTGTTTTAGTGATTGATTTAAGTTGTGGATTCCACCTTGAAAACATTTTAGATTTGCATTTTTAATCCTTCTCTTCTTTTAATCAAGCATGATTGAGAATCCACATGAACCTAAACGGTGTGTGCAAGAGAACAAAACATGAACTTGTAAATTCCAAAACCTGGAATTAAAATCACAAATGGAAAACTAGAACAGAGTCCATAATGCAAAGTACCTCAATTGTATCCTACTATGATTATTGCGCCCCCACAAAGCTAATTGCCGATAAATCTAATCAAAGATAACTAACGATAAATCTAATCAAAGATAACTAACGATAAATCTAATCAAAGATAACTAACGATAAATCTAATCAAAGATAACTAACGATAAATCTAATCAAAGATAACTAACGATAAATCTAATCAAAGATAACTAACGATAAATCTAATCAAAGATAACTAACGATAAATCTAATCAAAGATAACTAACGATAAATCTAATCGAACACATAATGACATTCATGAGTGATGAGTGAACATGTCATGAAACAGGCAACAAAATTGGAGAATAAGGGCGTCGGATGTTCTTAACCAAGATATGAAAACACCAATCCTCAATCAGTCATTCAAAACAAATATCTATACTTCGATCTCTAACACAATAAGCCATGGTGTTAGTCACTACCACAATGGCCACAAGGCCGACCATTTTTCAGCAACTTCCCTCGAAATTAGATTAAACAGAAATCTACCAATTGCAGTAAACGATACACGATGCTAATCTGGGGCCAAAGCAACACTTTTATTCTTAGTTTATTCCTCGGCATTTGCTGCCTCTCTTTCCTCAGCAGCGGCAGCCATTAGCTCATCGAACTTGTCTGACTTCCCTAGCAAAATCTCAATCTGGGTCCGTAAATGAGGTTAGTACACGAGCATAATTGTGTTGAAACTAGAATGCAAGCATCTTACATAAAATACATGAACTCGTCACTGACCTTAGCTTTCTGGATGGATCGCCCTCTTGATTCATCCTTCATATCAACAGTGGAAGTTGTGATCTCTGCAGCAGAAGAGTATTAGTAAGAATAAGAGTTACTTGAAATGAATAATGTATTGAAAATATCAACTCAAAGGAAAAGTGAAGAGAATCACTCTTTTCAACAGCAAGTCCATTGTTCTTTAGAATCTCAGCAATCGTGACGACCGTTGCAATGGCTGAAAAGAAAAGTGTATTGAAGATGAGAAAATCAAATGCACATGTAATTAACTTCATTCTAGATACTTCATCACAAATTCTTCAATAAAAACATTATTATTTTTATCTTCAATCATGACTTCACTCTTTTAATCTTTAATATTCTTTTCAACGTTTAGGATTTACAAGATCCTGGTGTACTGCATTCATTTTCACCATAACAATCAAATCAACTAAATATAGACGATTATGATTATAAATAGTGCTCTCTCCATAACTTATTGATAGTAGAGAAAATCCAAATTTGGTTATCATTTTTCTTTTAACTTGAAATGGGAAGAAACTCTTGATTTGTTAGTTACGTAAATGACTTCTAAAGCTTACTCTTATCAAGAAATTTGTGAACCCAATTTGCTATTGAGCTTTGTAGAAAATGTGGTAAATGTTTTACTGATTCTCTTCAATTACCACCTAATCGAGAGGATTTGAATCCATATTTAATAATATCATTATTTGAATTTTTATCACGCCTTTGATGGATGAAAAGTAATTAATAATTATCTATTTGATTCTAGGAAATTTAAGAGGTACAAATTAGCTTTATTTTTCTTTTATTTTCTAGAAAAGGTGTATCCTTTATTGGTATCTCGATGTTTTATGTAGCATGTTATTCATATTTTAAAAGAATTTCCTTGTTTTCCGACGATGCCTATACTTGATCTAGAAACAAATCAGTTATTTTGCAAGATAAAAGAAACTTTTCATTAAAAAAAGAAAAATAAATACATGCAGTGTAGCCATATTTAATGATTATATCGAATTTTTATTGGATATTTTTATTTGACATTTCAAAAGTCAGTTTCCTCCAACATCTCAGATTTATCACTATTTTAAATCAATGTTAATTGCAAAATTCAAATATGAATCCTTTTCAAAATCTTGGATTGAAGTCTAGCATGGGAAAATAAGGTTTCTCCAATCAAAATGGTGTTCATTGCAGTTACATGTAATTTATCTTATATTATGACAAATATTTTGCATACTTTGCATCTATAACACGTGATAATAACATACTAATCTGCTTTTGACTTGTGCCTGGAATCACACTCAATGAATGAGTTGTCACCAATTCAAGGTCTATAATTGTTTTAGTGATTGATTTAAGTAGTGGATTCCACCTTGAAAACATTTTAGATTTGCATTTTTAATCCTTCTCTTCTTTTAATCAAGCATGATTGAGAATCCACATGAACCTAAACGGTGTGTGCAAGAGAACAAAACATGAACTTGTAAATTCCAAAAAACCTGGAATTAAAATCACAAATGGAAAACTAGAACAGAGTCCATAATGCAAAGTACCTCAATTGTATCCTACTATGATTATTGCGCCCCCACAAAGCTAATTGCCGATAAATCTAATCAAAGATAACTAACGATATATCTAATCGAACACATAATGACATTCATGAGTGATGAGTGAACATGTCATGAAACAGGCAACAAAATTGGAGAATAAGGGCGTCCGATGTTCTTAACCAAGATATGAAAACACCAATCCTCAATCAGTCATACAAAACAAATATCTATACTTCGATCTCTAACACAATAAGCCATGGTGTTAGTCACTACCACAATGGCCACAAGGCCGACCATTTTTCAGCAACTTCCCTCGAAATTAGATTAAACAGAAATCTACCAATTGCAGTAAACGATACACGATGCTAATCTGGGGCCAAAGCAACACTTTTATTCTTAGTTTATTCCTCGGCATTTGCTGCCTCTCTTTCCTCAGCAGCGGCAGCCATTAGCTCATCGAACTTGTCTGACTTCCCTAGCAAAATCTCAATCTGGGTCCGTAAATGAGGTTAGTACACGAGCATAATTGTGTTGAAACTAGAATGCAAGCATCTTACACAAAATACATGAACTCGTCACTGACCTTAGCTTTCTGGATGGATCGCCCTCTTGATTCATCCTTCATATCAACAGTGGAAGTTGTGATCTCTGCAGCAGAAGAGTATTAGTAAGAATAAGAGTTACTTGAAATGAATAATGTATTGAAAATATCAACTCAAAGGAAAAGTGAAGAGAATCACTCTTTTCAACAGCAAGTCCATTGTTCTTTAGAATCTCAGCAATCGTGACGACCGTTGCAATGGCTGAAAAGAAAAGTGTATTGAAGATGAGAAAATCAAATGCACATGTAATTAACTTCATTCTAGATACTTCATCACAAATTCTTCAATAAAAAACATTTAAAATTTTCACTTCAAACAAATATAGCAATGTAGCATTCAGCCTGCCATACCTCACCATCATATTCCTCACCACATTAATTTAGCAATCCAATTGTAAACGTTACATAAGTTAACATTCATTACCAAATATCAAAAGTAATGAATGACATAAACCTACCCCTAAAGGCCAAGTGCAAACTTTGAATCCAAAGATCAGTGCTTCCAATACACACACCCTCTCACAATGATGAATGTGAATATGAAAGTATATTGAATGAGCCAATAAAGAAACAATTGAATACAGAGACCAATATGAATGCCACCAACAATTGTATTCCCTTTAACATCCACTTCTAATTTTGGACTACTCACTTTTCACTCCCTATCAAAGGCGAAAATTTTAAAAGAAAAATGATTTTGGTGAATATAATCATAACATAGAACACATCGCTGAGGGTGACAAAAACACCACGCTAGTGTAAATCCAAGAGGCCTTAAGCCACATTGCCTATTTAAAACATACGACCAACATCATGAATTGTGTACATGGAGTGAATAGATGTTTGTTCTCTCCTGGACCGGTCAAAACCAGTCAGCAGAGCAATAGCCCCAGCAATTGTGAATATGCCATTTACCTTGCATAACGAAAAACTGCTCATGATATGCAAAAGGTTGTTCATGCATATCAACTTGAAAAAAAAAAGATTCCTGTTGATACTTGAAAAACATCTCCTCTAGGTTCAGAGATCTTGATCCACCTACCAGATAAAGAAAGATGTTCACTTTCACTTGGCGCTAGTGAAAAACTAAGGCTTCCAACGGTTACGTGGTTTTCATGGAAAGATCTCCTGGACAAATGAAGAAGCCTAAAAGCAGATGGAACCAAGAATTATTTTGTAATCCTTATGAACTATTTGACTTTCTGGAATTACATTCCTATGTGGAGTTCTCATGCAAAAGACACATAAGAGAGAAGCCTTAATATCTGTATATATAACTGTACACATACTCAAGAAAAGAATTAAGAATATATGTGCAACTAAAAGAATGTAATCCGTAGTACTTCTATTGACACTATTCTTCAGAATGAATTTCCTTATCCTCCTAATCTAAAACCAGAGATGCACTTCAAGAGAAGACACTGCTTGGTAGATAATACAGTCGTGGGGGATTGGACTATTGCATGTTGACTATTGCATATCGATAAAAGAATGTAATCCGTAGTACTTCTATTGACACTATTCTTCAGAATGAATTTCCTTATCCTCCTAATCTAAAACCAGAGATGCACTTCAAGAGAAGACACTGCTTGGTAGATAATACAGTCGTGGGGGATTGGACTATTGCATGTTGACTATTGCATATCGATATAAGTTGATGTTTGTCATCACTACCATCATTGATGAACAATAGATTAGACATATCCTAAAGTTTGACAAATCAAAAGTTGGATTCATAAAGATTATGCCTATCGGTAGGTAAACATGTATCACAAAATAAGGTCAGGCTCGATCAAGACCATACACAATGGAGCAGAGCCTTGCCTGTGTAGAACAGAACTCAAGATGGAAGTCAAGTTTGATATTACATTGGGTTGTGCACCAAGTTAAGGTTCCAAATAAATTGGCGGGATCAACTATACACACCTTCCTTATAGGTTCTAAGCTGAAAAGCATATATAAATATCACGCGTATCTTAGAGATGGCAATGGGTGTAAGAGGGATCTCCTATGATATAAACAACAATGAAATAAAGAGTGCATCCCAGATCAAGATTTTAGAAATCTGTATATGACCAGGGACATTTTCAAGAAAATTGGTGAAAGCATTATCGAACTGGTTATTTTCGACAAGAAAAGGGCATATTTTCAAACGAAGACAAGAAGAAGAAAATAGTGCTGTATTATTGACTTGGCTATACAAGTAATAAAGTTTACGCTGTAGGACAGAAAAATGAAAGAGTTTTTGACTTGAACAATCCCCAAATTTGAAGTTCAGAAGCATAGTGGAAGAAGTGGACCACCAATATATCTGCAAAAAAAGACTCGAGATATAGTACTATTTGAATAAGACTTACATTTAATACTTATTCCTCAACTTTGTTGTGCTCCCAAGATTGCTCAAGCCACATATCAGCTCATACTTGCAGTTACCGCTACCAGATTTTACAAAAATAAATCCCTCTTTATGTTTAACAAAACTAAGAAGTTACATAGTTGAAAGATCACTGGATCATACTTCTTCTTATCTTTATTAAAATATTAGTATAGAAAAGTTAAAGAATAAATAAGCACTCTTGAAGAACAGATATGCGCTCAAAGGCCACAAGGCATCGCCCATATAAGCATACTAATCCTCTAAGTTACCTGGTACTTCTATCTGAAGTCGTACCATTACGCGACATGACCCCGTACCCATACCTGCACCGACACTTCGTTGGACACTTCTTGAATATACACTTACATTTATTCAAGGATGTGCTCGATTATATATTACATATTTTAAATTAAATCACAAATCATACACTTCTTGGATGTATATCCTACACTTCTCATAACATGTTAATGAAAAAAACAACATTGATCTCAAGTAAATTATTAATCTCAATACACACACACACAGATATATATTGAAAAAAGCAACATTGATCTCATGTAAATTATTAATCTCAATATACAGTTACACACACAAAAAACAAATTATATATATATATAGTCGTGTTCAAGTATCCTACCCTTACACGTACCAGTACCTATTTCCATGTAACAAATTTTTTGTGACCGGTACCCATACCAGTACCTGTTTCCATGTAACATAGCTTCACATGTCACATGTTTATATTTCAGATGAAAGCAATGATAGCAATTCACTGTTCAGAACACTAATTCGTGACAGGTGCAGTGACTTTTATGCTCACTAGTGTACAGGAAAAAAAATCACGCAGATACATCTTTTATATTGAGAATGTTATCTGCTACATTTTTGACCAAGTGCTTGGGCATTATAGATAAGGGGCTCCTCAACATCCTAAAAGTCATGATTTTGGAAATTCCTATTTTGGGCATAAGACTAACATTTTGCAATTATATTCTTTAGACCGATTGGGCTCCTATTATGGCTAAATGTTGGTTAACCAAACACTTAAAAAAAGTTCAACACCAAAATGAATGACAAACCAAAGAAAAATCCGGTCTTTGCTACATCCGAGCACACCCATAATGCACGCATGTGAAGAAAATAATGTATATAAACATCTAAATGAACTCGTAAAATGTATAAGCAGCACAGATCACTAGAAACAAAGCAATAATCTTTGACAGCCACCACCACAATATTTTCCTAAAATCACTAAAACCAGAACCATCCTTTTACTTTTCTGGCTCAAAATCAGAAAACCCCCTAAAAGTAAATTTCTCAAAGCACAAAAATTACACAAACAAAGTACATTAAGGAGAGCCAGAGTTAGGAAAATACCCATCCCAAGAGCAGATAGCTCAACCTCATTGTGCTGCTGCATGTACCTCTGAAAACACAACAAGAACATCAAATAAGATGGGAAAAAAAAACCTTTAGAAAACTAGAAAGAGAACAAATTTGAAAATTTTCACAAACCTTGGCGAGATTAACGTAGAAGAAGAGGGGCTTCTTGGTGTTGGAGACCTGGATCCTGTTCTTCTTGTGACCATCGCTAATGTTGAGGCTCCCGACTGCGTCCGTGATCTCCTCCATTGCCATCTTTAGAGAGAGAGGAAGAAGAAACCCTAGCCCTAAAACCCTAACCCTAATAACACCAAAATGTGAATAATAAGCATAAAATAAGAGACGGAGCAGAGGGACGAGGAATTTGTCGCTTCCCTCCTGTAGGCGGCTTCTTTGTTGGGATCGGTTGATTTCCACCGTGCGATTGAGATGCTGATGCATCTTTAGCCGTTCGTTGTGTTTGGGTACTTTTGGAACACTTGTGGGCTGGGCTTTTTATCGAGATCCACTGAAAACGGATAAATTTAGAAAACATCAATGCTATTTGTCTACCACATCTACCATCTACCAAGTCCTATCTCTTGGTAGATGGTAGATGTGGTAGCTAAATAGCTTTTTCCTTTAGAGAAATATTCTTGGCTTGCTTACCATATTTAACTTTGACTTTTTGCAAATCGTAAACGGGATGATTGGAAAGTTTCAATATTACTCTCATGAACCTCAGTTTAATACGTGAGTGAGTTATAAAAAAAAAAATTAGCTTTAGTGTTTTCTCCTATTCTATTCTCTTTTTTTTTCTCTTTCTTTATATTCAGAACTTTCTATGAAATAAGAATTGAGACCACATAATTAAATATCCATTATATTTAAGTTATAGAAGATATAAAAGGAAATTGATTGATTTTTAAGTAGAAATAAATGCACGCAAGTTTGAAAAACAGGATTTCATACTTAAATCTATGAATATCTACATTATCATATAAAGAGTTTTGTAAAGATGAGGAAGTTAGGGTAAAAAGACAACATCAAATTTGGGGAAAAATTATTCAAAAACAATTTTATCCACTTTCCAAAGTCGGCTAAATGCAATGTTTCAAAATAAAATGAAAATATTCTTCATATTGTTTATAAAATTTTAAATATTACTAAAACAACAATTCTTTCATCACGTGCATTTGCACGTGTTCTTTCAAGCAATATCCCACGCTATCTCTTTGTTTAAAAATACTAGCCAAAATAAGCCTCTGAACAAACAATAATACTTATATTCTCTTTTGAAAACTACTGTCCAACAAAGGTAACACACAAAATTCAAAATGCGATTGCTGAGAATTTCTTGAATTTCTAATATCGTCTTAACCCTTACTTGTTATTTTTCAGAGCACTTCATAATTTATTATCTTTAATTATCTTTTCTTAATTTCTAATTTCTAATCTTCAGTAAATAAGGGGTGTTTGACAATTCAAAAGTGAATTGAAAATATGTAAGTTATTTTTTTACAAATGATTTTTACATTAATGTCGGCATGTAAATGAGATCTGATGTCTGTTTAGATGATGTGACAAAATAAGATTAATTAGAAAATATAGTTAAAATTGGTTATTATTTTGGTCACTTTCATATGACTTCACCACTTTTTAAGGGGAAGTCTTAAATTTTCTGCATTTCACTTTCATAACCACTTGGGTACAAATAAACAATTAAATTATTAAAGGAAAGTGACTTTCTCACTTTCATCTTTTACATAACCACTTGGATACAAATAAACACTTAAATTATTAAAAGAAAGTGATTTTCTCACTTTCATCTTTTACTTGCATACAAATACAAAAACACCCCTAAAAGTAGTGAAAATAAGATTTGAAACCTGATTTGGTAGGGAATTTTCAGAACACTTCATAATTTAACATCTTTACCTATCTTTTCCTAATTAGTGGAAAGAAGATTTGTAAATTGATTTGGTAGGGGGTTTTCAAAACACTTCCATAATTTATCATCTTTACCTATCTTTTCCTAATTTCTAACCTTCAGTGAATAAATATAGTAAAATAAAGATTTCAATACTGATTTGGTAGGGGCGCGCCGGCCCGTGCAATAGCGCAACGCATGGGCCCCAGCAGCAAGCTGGTATGCTGGGCCCTCCCCCAACAAAAATTAATTTAATATCATAATGCGCCGATGGCACACGTATCGGTGTTAGTATTTTGTTTGTAAAAACAATATAGTTTTACATTGGATACTTGAGCATTCTTTTAGAGGTTTAAAAGCATTAAATGTTTATTGGACTTTGATAAATGGACCAAAGTATAGATCTCTAAACCCGCGTGCGGGTAGCGCGAATAATGCGCGATTTTGACGCGATTATTAGACGCACTTAGTACTTAGTGACTGTTTATTCCAAAGGGTGCTTTGAAAAGTTGTGACTATTGGAAACACCTTTTCAAATCTATAAATAGCCTATGATTTCAAACATTTGTTAATAACTTTATTCTTAAAAAACGTTTCTCTCAAAAAAATATCTGCAATACTACAAACTTGTTTCACAAAGAGTTGCTGGAAAATTCCAGATTTGCTTGCTGGAATTTTTAAATTTCTGTTATATCCTGAGAAGAATATTTGCATTAACTCGAAGCAAATTTAAATATTAAATGGGGTAAATAATTCTTTAAGGAAAGTGTTTCACGCCTTAAAAATTGTCTCCTTCATTATTTTACTAACAATCAGATATTAAACTGATAAGAACAGATACTGCACTTGATCTTAGCCAAAAGGCCGAGAAAGGTATGCGTCTACTTGCACCCCGTAGTCCTCTTATGTACTAGATCTCAAGTCTCTCTCACTACCAACCAGCCGGTGTGGGACTAAAGATATCAGGTTATTTTAAGATGGTTAACGCTGAATGCGGGGTTTGAAAGCTAACAGTGATCAGTGGGTATCTTCTTCTGTGGGAGAATTTACGCATCAGTTGTGGGCTGGGCTGCATTGAGAGCCCACTGGGAACAACAACGGATAAAAAATTGAGGAGAATTGTTGTAGGGCAGATTTCACCTTGACTTTTGTTATGAAAGAGGAATGAAGAGTTGTCCGATCATGAAATTGTTAGCAATAATATACTTTAATTAGTTAATTTTTGTCAACGTATAATTTTTCGTCGAGCTACTAAGGCTATGATATAATGCGAAGAACATAACAGCTTACTCTCAAAGCTCCGAAGAGTGGAACCTATGCGTTAGTTTATTTCTATATTTTCCCCATCCTTATTGGAACTTCAAAGTGTATGTAGTTTTGCATGAATCTTCTTAATATATAACTAGTATCTCAGTGCACGCACCGCATGCATGCACGGTTGATTTGCTAACTTTTTATTGGTTTTGATATTTCTGTTGATTTTTCCAACTGTGAGAATATTTCAATAAGTTTTACCAATTATAACAGTAATTTCGTTGTTTTTTTAAAGAGAGAGAGAGAGTATTTCACTTAATTTCTTCAAGTGTTAAAGTATTTCCGTAGCTTCCTCCAAGTGTAAAGGGCATTTTTGAAATTTAAAAAATGCGAGCCACAAACCAATAAAAACTTATGGAAATACTCCGATAATAATGAAGAAATTAAAATTCTGAAATCATCATGAAAATCAAAGATTATATTTTTATATTCTAACAATCAGAGAAGATGAATTTTAAAGAAAGAAATCTAGTTATTGCAGCTGCAGACACTAAACAATTTAATCCCTAAACTGACAACATTTCCAAAAAAATAAAATGAAAAAGAAAGTAAAAAAAACAAACAAACAAATGTTAATGAACTCAAAGTTCACAAAAACACAGTACGTCTCTCAATGAATCAAACCAACCAAAAAGACCCCCAATCACACAGGAATCATATTGATGAACCATCATCAAACATAAAAATCAGAGTCCCCTCTGTAGCATCTGCCGGTAATTCTCCAACGACTCAATGCGCTGCAACCTGAGCTGCTGCCTGAAACGCTTTATGAAATCGTCGGCACACTCATTGATGTCCTTCGTCGTCGCCCCTTCGCCTTCTTGAGCTTCTATAATTCTCATGTGAGCTCTGTAACTTGCCTCTTCCTCCTTTCGTTTTGTGGTGGTTGTGGATTTAGTAGACATTTTGCTCTTTGTGATACTTGAAGACATTCGTGCTTTGAGTGAGAGAGAAAGGGAAGGATATGGTTCCTTTTATAATGTAGGAGATGTGAATGACGCGTTGCTTTTTTTCCAAGTGAAAGGGTAAGACCGAGGAAGAGAACAATAACTGGATGTGACAGAGAGCAATGAGGAAAACGTGGTGTTAATTCAAAAGTTAAGATTTTATTTTATGGTTGTCTCTAATTAATCCAATTAACGTTTGTTCCGAGCGAGTAATTTAACTAGTTATGTTTGGATTTGGACCAGGGACGAGTTTTTATGTCACTCTCGCGTGACCCACGGTTTTAATCAATTATATCATGGAAGCTGAAAACATGCGTCAACCTAATTGATTTTTTATATGCATGGAGTATTAGGTTCTAGTTCTAATTCTTCAATTCTTCAAAGTGAGTTTGGGAGTATTCAATACAATCTTTCAAATTTGGATAAATTGTAAATGACCCTCCTCTTCTCCTTGAGTTTTACTGTTAGAATATAAAAATATAACTCTCATCACAACTTTGGAGTTTTTGTGTAATTGTTAGGGACTTTAAGATAGTGTCAAAGCAACTCAAAATCAAATCTCACCAACTATGAATTTTAAAGAAATTTTCTAAAAGTTAGCATTGTGCCAGAGCCGATTTCCTGCCGCTCAACTGGCTGCAAGTAATCGAATATAAAAGTATAAACTTCAAATTTTCACCACAACTTCGGAATGACAATTCAGAAGTGCTAAGTGTTAGTGAATGAGTTGATGAAATTTTTTGGTAGGTTGGGTTATAGACGGAAAATTTGAAAACAGATGTGATGCCAACCCATTTTCATGTCCATGTATAACTCCATGTTGCATGTAAATGTTGGGAGCGAAAGATCGGGCATTTGATAACAAGTAATTAGAGATTTTAGTTGAGAAGCAAATGACCAAGAAACTCAAGTCTCTTCAAACTGATCAATTTAGCGCGGTATAGTAAAAAAAGTTTGATTCCGAAAGAAAAAAAGTATTGCTGGTAATTTGATTGTGAGAGGAAATACACTATAATAAAATACATTGGTGAGTTGACCACCTGGGTGTTGGTATTCTATGATACGTTCGGATGATTGGTTGGTTCAGTCAACTAATCGACCTTCTCGTCAAAATTATAGCCTATGGTCAGAAAGAGCAACCAAATTATTGGTTTGTTTTTGGTCAGTCCCAGCAATTATCTATTAGGGATGCGTATAAAAGTCAAATACTCTTAGCTATAGCTTCACCTAGTATTTAGGACATCATTCTAGTGGTCAAAGACTCCTAAGATACTGTACGCTAATTGCCGCCTCTTCAAGCAAGCCCATATTGACCTTCTTTCTCTCTAGGATTTTTTTTTTTTTTTTTTTTGGGTAGTTTCACAAAACTCCCATAAGTTTGATCCTTTTCAGTTAACCATCATCGAGTTTTGAAAATTTCACTTCAGTGCTCCAATTAAAGTTATGTAAGGAAACCCTCAAAGCTAACACCATGTGCAAATCACATGATTATTATTATTAGCATTTTTATTTTTATTTTTTTGAGAAAAACAAATCGCATGATGTTAAAGACCAAAATTTCTCTCCTTATAAAAATCATTTATGTTTTTTTCTCACCGTAAAGTTATTTTTTCTCTCTTCTTTCTTATTTTCTCTACTCGCGTTCATCCCAGATTTGTGTCCCAGCAGTCTTCAAAGATTATTTTTTGATAATTTCATTCTTCAAAACTCTACATTGATATTATTTGTGCAATGTCGTTAAGGCAGTCAAGTGGGAAAAAAAACTTTTCAGGGGTTTTCTAGATTTCCTAAAGCTATTCTGTAAGTAAAATTTTCGAACTTATTGGGAATTTTGTGAAATTTACTCAAAAATGTGAGGAATAGATTTTTTTCCCCTATAAGAAAAAAAATCCATAGAATAAGAGAGGAAGAAAGGAAGGGATTTAGATCTCATTGGTATCCTTTATATATAGTAGTTTGGAAAATCTTTTCTCATCCACTTGAAAGGGATCAAACTGGGATTTGGATCCTCTCCACTATAAAAATAGTGGACTCCACTACTTTTGGTCACATTCGTCAATTATTTAGTGAATGATTATGATTTATTCTAAATCTAACACTCATCATATTCTCCATATATTGCACCCATTCCTAATTTGCACTCAAAGAAAAATCATAATTATCCACTAAATAATTAATGATTGTGATAATGTAGTGGTCTCTCCACTATTTTTTTTGAAGTGGAGAGGATCCGAATCCATTGAACTACAACTCTGTAATCAAAATTCAAGCCCACAATTTTTTTTAATTCGAAAAAGAAACTGTACGTGAGGTGGAAACTCCCAACGTTTCATTAAAAAAAATTAAGGTAATTTCCCAATAGGAAGAGATACAGACATATGAAGGTATACAGATAGTTGATCTCACCAAAAAATAATAATAATAACAACAACAACACTACCACATATAGAGGAAAAATAAACCAACAAAGCATAAAAACCTCGCAAGTCTGCTCAGCACGGTCTTCGCCAAAACTCACATCTTCGATCTTCAAACCAATTTGATATCGCTCACATGGGTTAATAGTGTTGCTGGTTTGTAAAAGAACTCTTTTCACCTTTTACCTGCTCTTTTACGATTATGAATACATAAGTTGTCGTCAAGTTATGTGTAGAAGCTATGGATAATAATTATTTCAAGAGACTAATTAAGGAGTACACATCCTACTGGAACGCCGCACATCGTACAGGTAGTTAGCCTTTGCAGAGAAGCGTTGAAGGGCATTTTGGTAATTTCATAGGGAAGTGTGGTGTTCAGACTGCCCGCTCTATGTGGAGTTCTGAGGCCGGTTTGGTTGGGTTGTTTTTTCTTGAAAGTTCTTGTTATGTGGTGAAGTCTGATGGTGTTAGCTCTGATAACTTTCATGCGTTCTGATGTTTGGTTGTGCAAGCGAGTCTTGATGTAGCGATAAAAATCCAACATGGCAGCCTCTGAACAACTCCCCCCAAAGAGAGACGTTTTAGACGGAAGTACTGTAGCTATTAGGTTCAGTTTCCAACTGGTTTTTAGCTACAGTAACTTGCACGTGAATTACATTGAAGAACCAAACAGGCCCTAATAGGATGCCCACTAGAGAATAAGGTTAGAAATGACTTACACATGTCCAATTCATGTCACCGTGGCAGTTATTTCAGAATATAACATTATAGCACAAAATAGGACTTTCCAAACTTTTTCCTTTGAGGTAAAAGGCAAAAAGTTGATGAATCGGACGCCTCATTTGCCAAACTAGAAATACGGAAAGGAATACATGCATGCATTTTCCGCTTTTATTTGTGTAAGGAGGTGCGTATGTTTTAGTTCACCGCAATCCTCTAATAATCATCTCGTTCAATTACCAAGATGATCGCCCTAATATCCTTAAAAATACAAAATAATCAACTTGCACTGAAATTTAAGAGAGCGAAGAAAAAAGGTAAACACATATAAATAATTATACACTTGGCAATATTGCATATACAACAAAATACCAAATCGTAGTTACAAGCTCAGCCCAAATAAAGGCCGAGCTTAATTAGCAACCACAACAAACAATCAACACCATATATAAGGAGAGAAAAAATAAAATAAAAAAACTAAATCACCACACAAATTAAAACATTCAGACTCGGGCTAAACAAAGAACAACAAATCAGATACTGAACATTATTAAATAATATATCCTACGTCAAAGGCCTCGGTCTAGCATCTGCTTGTAATTCTCTATAGACTGCAGGCGCTGCAGCCGGAGGTCCTGCCGGAACCGGTTAATAAAGTCCTCCGCGCACTCATTTATATCCTTAAGCCCGTTTCCGGCCGCCCCGTTAACAACCGGCCCATTGACGGCCCGCAGATGCTGGACCCTAGTTTTGGGCTTGAAGTTACAGGATGATGCAACTTCTTGTTCTTGAATTGAGCTCTTTTCCTTTGCCATTTTCTTGTTGTTGTTCACTTGTTCTTCTTCTTTATTGGTTTTGGTTGTCATTTGGAGTTGGCCAGAGGAGGAGGGAAGTTAATATAGGGGTTTTGGAAATAAGTTTTTTTCCCCCCAAGTGATTGGGTCCATTTTTATAGGATGAGACGTTAGCTACATCTTAATTTAAGTCCAAGGTGGATATGCGCTGTAAAGTCAAAAGGTCCGATTTAGGTGGCCAACCATTTTGATTCTAACTCCCAAGCTACACTATTTATCAAAGCAATGAATCAACGATACATAAGATATTGAATATATAGTTTTTGTGCATTAAATTTGACGTGTTCGTGGGGCGTGAATATTAGTACATAAACTTTAGAAGCATATTGAGTTGGTTATAGATTTTAAAAAGGGTCGAATAATTTCTTTTTGTTCATTCTATTTTATTCGTCGATGTGTGGCGAATATTATATATTATATTTAAAGTGAGGTCATAGATGAATAATTATGAATGGTTTGCAAAATTATTTGAGGGCACATGCATATTTTTATATTAAATTGCAACTAACTAATCACACTGAGCTTCTTTGTTGGCAACTGTGATAATTGAATCTCAAACCACTTCATAGGACGATACATAAATTAATAGGTGTTCACTAGCATGTTCCTAGCAAATGTAGATGCTTGCATGAATTTTGCAAGTAAACACGTGCAGGGAATTGAGGTCACGTGCTAAGTTACTTGCGGCTAAGAAATCTCCGCAAGTGGAGATTCCTGTCTTTGGTCAGCAAACTCCAAATTGGATGCTTTCGGTGGAGATGTGGAAGTGACTTCCGGCGCCTAATTCGCCCAAAAATGTAGGTGAACAAAATCTGACAATGACTCGTGAAATTGATTGGAAGTCATTGCTAGAGGTCGCTAGTTATTTATTTCAAATTAATGTTGAGGCCTAACAGATACTATTAGGAAAGCATTAATGATATATGGTATTCATCATTAAGGATGAACTAACCTTAGATAAACCGATAATAAGACTTGCTATTTGTTAGAATATAAAAAAATAACTCTCGATCTTCACCATATAACTTTCAGAGTTTTGGTGCAGTGATACGATTGTATTAGAACGATCCAGATTCAAATCTCATCAGCCATGAATTTAAAGTAAATTTGCTAAAAATTAACGTTGCTGCGTAAGTTCAAGTTTTAACTCATAAAGAGAGACTTTAATTATTGATGTTCCCCATGTATGAAAGAAACCATTCTTTCTAAATTTTGAATATTTTGTCGAGAGTCCCTCCCTTCCTTATTAATATAGTCTTTGTTTGTGTGTTATGCCTATAGATTCATAAGAAAACTCCGTTCTGATTTATAAAAAAAAAAAGAAGAAGAAAAGAAAACTCCATTTTATTTTCTCCGTTTGAGAAAAGAAAAAACCGTCTTCGTCATGATTTTCGACCTAAATGGCAGAAGAGTGATTTGAGCGTGTTTCAAGCTTGAACGAGTATTTGGACGAGGACTTCTTTTTGTTTTGTTTTGTTTTTTTCTTTTTCATTCTTCAAACAAAAGATTCTTCTTGATTGTTGTAAAATTGATGATATGCTCAGATTAACCAAATTTTTTCTGAGATAGATTTTTGTTATTGGGATCAACAAGTGATAGGTTATCTTATAAGTATAGGTATAGACTGATTAGATCATACAATTCGTGTTACACCGACTCAGAGCTTACGTTTCACTCATTTCGTGGTGAGATAGTCAATACTAGTTATAAAATTGGCTTCAAACATATCATGAGAAGTCAAAGATAAACATAAGATTTTGTCAAAGCTAGCTACAATACCTTTAACTTCTAGAACACTTTTTGTGCTTATATTTAATATTGTTTTACATATCCTACCAAATTCTCAATCTGCATTTGATTGCAAATAAAGAAATTAAAGGGATATTCCTGGGTTCAAGGAGTTTCCACTTTGACAATTAAAATAAAATGAATAATTCAATAGAAAAAGTTAACGATAGATTTTGACAGGCTCTACCCTCCATTTGGCTGCATATTATATCTTCAGTTAACCGTTCAATGTCTTACTCGAGATGTATCCACTAACTTGTAATAACTCCTGACTGAACAAAAATAAATCGTTTAAGGAGCTATCAGCCCATCACAAATGTCTTGCCAAAAATATAAGCAAGGGTCAGTTGGGCAACCCCAACTTAAACCAGTTTTGTAATAAACTTGTTTAGTGTTGGACCATTTTCCTTGTTGGGGATTTTTAGTCTCCCCTATTACGATCTGCGCAACTTGGAAGCCAATCAACAATCCACAAGATAAAAACAATATAGAAACACCACAACCAAGAAGAATAACATCGAGGTTTACGTGGTTCGGTTGACCAACTTCGACCTATATCCCACGGGGCAACAATACGAAAAATTCACTATGTATCAGGGAGAACTACAAGAGAAACCACTCAACTCTCCTCTCTCAATCTCTCAGCCTCACATATATAATCAACTCTCATATTCTCTCCAAAACCCACTTCTTACAATCTTTTGAACGGACAAAGACTACGAAACTCTCTCCCAATATTGTAATCTTTGCACGAATAAGAACTACGAAACCATCACCTCTCGCAGAATATTTTGAATCAGGCTACGCTCTCTGCTACCCTAGATTACAAGAATATTGGTTCTCTCCTCTTCTTGGTTTTTCTTCCAACAATAGAAGACTATATATAGGGAAACCAAAACCCTTCTCTAGCCTAACTTCCTAATTAGAATATGATACAAATTCTTAATCATGATGAGACCCAATCTCCTAATCATGATAGATCTCTAACCTATCTAATTCTCATAAAGTTATACAAAGAATCAAAGACACAATCCCAACATTCCTCTGATATCAAACTAATGTGGTTTAAAGGCTGAATAGTGAACTAAAAATAACTGGTTCAATTTTGGCTCAAAATTTGTCAAAGCAGATTTTTTTTATTTTTTTAAAATAGGATGGGGTATAGATCCCCAGCCTAACCATGTTAGTTCTGTTAACTTGGTTGATGGGAGAACTGCCAAACATGCCCTTAAAGGCTCAGTTTGACAAATCTATAATACTAGGACGCGATTTATGCACATTAGTTTTTAATTGTTTTGTGTTTGGTAAGAGTCGTCCAGGATTAGCCCAGATTTTGTTTCGGCCAAATTTTGGCTAACAAAATTGGTTTTCTTTTACTCCATCATTGGTAGGTAAATAATGTGTGAACCTAAAGTTGCAAGTATACAACCATCAAGTTATAGTATAAAATTATCGATCCCACGAGGAAGGTGTTTGTAGGAGTTATTCAAATTCGGTTCTTATATTGTGTGTGTGATAATTAGGAGTGAAAACATGATGAAAGTGGTTGTGGAGAGATTAGAGAGTGTGGAAGTGATAAAATGTAAATAAAAACAAAATGAGAATGAAAAGTGGGAGATAAAGAGTGGATGTGAATATGTGCGAATAATTCAAAACAAGATTTAGAGAGAGAGAGAAGTAAAGGAAAATAAAATCAAGAGAAGAAAATCAAGAATAAAGATAAAAATCAAGAAGTAAAAGATGGAGGATTCAATTAAAGCTTTGAGGAATCTAGAATTGAATCCACTAGCTTATCTCACTTATAAATTATGAACTATTATATTATTATCACATTTTACATTAGATTTATTAAGTATAGACTATCAAACCACTTAAGGAAAGCATAACCTATCAAATTATCATCCAAGTAAAATTAATACTCATGAAAAGAACAACAACTAGATAGTAATTTTAGAATTCATAAGCATAACCTATCAAACCACTTAAGATAAACATAGATTATTAAATTCTTCTTCTACCAATTAGTTCTCTAGTTGATTATCCTAAACATGGTCATTTTAAGCTCAAGAGAATAATCCACAATTTATAAAGGAGACTAACCTAGTTTCATACAATTATAGAATTCCTACAAGTTTTAGTTCCACATTATTGAATTAAAAGCAAAATAAAAACTAGAGAGAATGAAAGAGAAACTAATTACAAAAAGGAAAAATAAGAAAAGGAAGTAAAATCTAAACTATGAACATAAAAATAAATCTAAATTACAAAAGAAAAAGAACATAAAAGTAAATCTAACTATGCAAGAAAATAGATCTATACTAAAAATTACAAGAAAGTAATGTAAGAAATTAAAAACATGAAAGTAAATCTATTTTACAATGCATCAAAATAAATCTAAACTACCAAAAGAAAAGAAAAGAAAATACACAAGAAATTGAAAAGATAAAAGAGAAGACCTACATTCCAAGAGGGTTTTAGCCTCTTGATGAAGATAAATCTTCATCTTGATCTTCATCTTCATCTCATCTTCATGATCAAATAAAGAGAAGAAGAAAAAAATATGAAGAGGTGAAATTTTTTTTTATTAATTGCAACTAAAAGTTACAAATTTGGAAGGTCTTCTCAATTAAGAGTAACCTTCCTCTTTAAATGGAGTTTTATAAATTTTTTCACAATCTCAAGTCCTCACTCTACCCCTTTATTTATAGATAACAAGAATCTCTCACAACCCTTGGATTTGTCTTGGCCCCCAAGTAACCCTCACAACCATAGGATTTGGCTTAGACCCCAAGCAACCCTCATAACCATAGGATCTCTCAAAATAATCTAGACCATTGATTCAATACTTGAGAGATGGGATTTTTAGGCTTGCTTTCTTTTATATTTAATTTATTTAAGACTCTTGGGCTTCTCTTAAATGCTCTTGGGCTTCTTAGAATTTAACTTGACCTTCAAATAATTGAATATATATCAATTAAATTCAGATTTCTATCATAACTCACTACTGTTGATGAAATTTTTAGAATCTGATAATTTGGATGGCTCCATCTCGTCGAGATAGACGATTTTCATATATAATATGTTGAATTTTGCTTTCCGGATTGGGAGATATCGCATTTTCTTTACGGTTGACCATTCTAAGCACGAATTTGACTTTATTTTTTATATTTGATTTGATTCTCAATTGTAGGCCAAGTTATTAATAATTCTGACTAAGAAAGTGATGAGTACTGAGATTTATTTCTAAACTTAGTCGTGGGCTTTGGATTTAGGCATTCTGTGCTTCATTAAAGATCTTTTGGGCTTGAAATAATCTTAATTTGAGCTCTTATTCAATAATTCTATATTACCTGCAAATTAAGATAAAAAAATTTATTAGCAGACATATTTATTTAAATAAAATAGATAATGAAGGTATAAAAGTGCAATAAAATGTGATTATCAATCATCTAAGTTTTTGCTCGCCGAATTTTGACCCTAAAAATGGCTTTCTTTTACGAATTTTGACCCTAAAAATGGCTTTCTTTTAGTTCGCATTCTCTCCAATGGAAGGACAAAGCTAGGCCGATTATAATAAAATAAGGTTTTAATTAATTCTGGCCTGATTTTGTGGGTTTGCTAAACACAGTCTAACATAATATTTCTCATCCCTTTACAAAAAATCAAACATATCATATTTCATGCTTCTTAACTCTTTTGATCATCAAAAGAATTACAAAAAGAAGAAAACTACTAAGAAATGTACTAGGAATATAATTGAAGAATGAAAAATTGTACATTTTATTGCTTTCTGATTGATCATGGATAAATTCAATCTTCGCATGATCCTTCCTCTAAACCATTCTCGATTGGACACCAAATCATTCTTTAGAATAAAAAAATAATCTAATGAAAGAAAATTTTAAAAGTATTGTTGATTTTTCAATAACAAAATCCAATATCGAGCTTTTTTAAACTAAAACCTAGTACTATGATTATCCGGTAAACACGATGTGTGCGGGAACTATCGTAGTTCGTTTGTCAAAGCGTTTGACAAACATATAATTTGTTAGTTTTCTTTTTGAAATTTTTTCAAGTGTGAGCACATACCTATTGATATTTCCAAGTTTAAGAGTATTTTTGTTGTTTTTTTCCCAAGTGCAAGGACATTTCTCGAATTTAAAAAATTGGCTCACATAAGAACACCTTAACTACTTAGGGGTGTCCAAGCGGGACGACTTAGCACGACCCGCAAATCTGGGTCCGGGCCGAGCAAAGTTCCCTGCCCAGATCCGAGCCCTGATGTACTGGGTCGGGCCCTAGTCTAGGTAGTTGCCGGTTGTGCACGACTATTTTTACTCTTTTTTTGTTTTCAAAAAGATGTAACTTTTTGCAAAAAATTCAAAAAAAATCACTTAGAATTTTTGGTATTTCAATAGCAATGGTTTAATGAAATATTTTTCAAAATATAGAGCATTGAATGAATGTATTTAATAAGTTCTAAGAGTTTAATTTTAAAATAACTTCTATTTAATCAAAGTATTATGTCCCACTAATTTACATTCCCTTCCATGATTTCAACATAATCTCAAGCGACACATTCATCATACTACTAAACAACAATTTTATCACCTAAGATCTATGCTTGTAGAATTTTTTACGCAATATGTGAAAACTTTAACATGACATTACAATGATTTCTAATTAAACGTTTTTAACGATAAATAAAAATAAAAATTTTGACTTGGTAGATTCAAACTAGTGACCTATAAAGAACTACTCATGACGAACTACAATCCACTAAACCAACTAAGCTTGAATTGTAATCATTCTTTTAAATATTGTTAATAACTACAGTTAACTAGCTAAATTGTACAAAAACACCTTGTCCTGGACAGGGCTGGGCTGGGTCTGAGGTGGGCACTGGCGGAGGCACCTAGGCCCGGAATTAGGGTAGGCCTGGGTTTCCGGACTTTTCCCGGGCCTGGACCGGGTTTTGGCCCGGCCGGGTACAGGGCCAGGCACATGCTAGATCCGGGGCCGGATCCATGTTTTGGGCTTTTTGGACAGCCCTAAACTAGTATGCATTATGGGTAGCGTCTGATCTGAGAACCCGATCCGATGCACCCGACCCAACTCCAAACTTGAGATGACGTGCAGAGCACCAGCATCCAGAACATCGCAGACAAGCCCATGGAGACCATTCATCGCTTCCTCCCAATCTCCAAAACCCTAATCCTGCAAACCTCAAAAACCCATCGATGCCCATTTCATTCGCTCCATAAAAGTCCAATCTTTTCACCAAAATCCCCTCATTTTCAACATTTCAGGCAATATAAAAGACCCCCTTCAAAGGTCTCGCCTGCTTCTGCTTGGTTCTCGGGCTTTGGATCGAACAAGAAGAAGGCAGAGATTCTCCCTGACATCGTGAAGGCTGGGGACCCAGTTCTTCACGAGCCAGCGAGCGAGGTGCCCATTGAAGAGATTGGGTCGGAGAGGGTTCAGAAGATTGTTGATGATATGATTGGGGTAATGAGGAGAGCTCCTGGAGTTGGGCTTGCTGCTCCACAAATTGGCATTCCTTTGAGGGTATGTTCTTTTGGGCTAATTTATGATTGTTTTACTGGCATTAATGATTGAAGACCGGAAAGGAGTAATTTTGATGGGTAATGCTCATGTTTTGAGATTTATAATAGCAAAATGTGGTATGTTTTGCATGATAATGCAGCATATTTGTTTAGCCGGGCATGGTGGAACAAAGAAACTGGGAAACCCAGTAGGGAAATGTGATTACATTTTGTTTGTGGTGACAGTATATAGGAGGAGAAGAATTGGGAGGTTGATTCTGAATGATTTTGATAGAATATATTTATTTTAGTATCATTTGTTTGTTCTTGATTCTTGAGGCAGTAGATGAATAATCATACAAATGTGACTGTGAAGTTTGAATTTGAGAATAGTAAAATGTTAGGGGCAGGATAAGAAGATTAGTTTTATCTAGATTATAAGCCCTCAGATGTTTTAGTTGCTTCCGTATGTAGCTTGGTTGATGTTTCAGAGTAGCACTATTAGTCTATACATTCACTTAAGGAGAAATCAGTTAACATGCTAACTCATGGAAATACTTTTCTGGTTTTCAAAATGTGTCTTTATTTACTCTCAATTCCATGGGTTACCTACATAGCCACTCTTTTCTAATTTTTTCAATGTGGGGCTATACTGCTATACATACACATGAAATTCTCAGCAATGTCTCCCGATGCTTGTGAATATGACTCAATTGTGAATTTGACTCAATCATCCATGATAACCATTGGCCCTCTGGTCACTTGGTTTAAACATATAGTGAAAACATAGCAACCGTCTATAGGATCTTCCACCATATGTGGACTAACCAGGTCTTAATACTCTGGCACTATACATCATCTGTGGATTAACTTGGCTTTGATTTAAATCGGCAACCATGGAACAACATCACGACAATTAATATCCATAGGATCTTCTGCCATTTATGGGCTAACTGGAGCTTAGTATTTCTCACTTGATCGAAATTGGTAATCACGGAACAAAACATGACTACCAACATCAGCTATTCTTCCAACACTTTCTTGCTTTGTGTTGGATTTCACTCTTCCGAAGACCACAATCTACTGTATTCTACCACTTTTTGGGGAGATATCTGGCCTTTCTGGAAGTTAACAGGCCTTGAACAGATGTTTAACACGAAATTAACCTAAAAGTTCAAGCTAGTAGGTATTGACTAAAGTTTTTATTTATCCACCACTTTTTTTCTAATTCTTCTTATTTGAGACTACATGTGCACATGAAATTCCCAATGTTAGGAGAAAATCTACCACAGAAAAGAAAATTACCTCTCATGATATACGGTCAAACTGAAGTCACTGTTTTCCTCCGTTGAAAGTTTTCCCCCCCTTTTAAGTCTAGTGTTTCATTTTCAGGATAAGACTTCTCCATATGTTTAAGCTTACCATGTTTGTCCAGACCTCAACCATGAGGTTAATTGTTAGTAAACATGATTCATATTTACCTTTACTGTGCCATATTGCAGATTATTGTTCTGGAAGACACAAAAGAATACATTAGTTATGCTCCTAAAAAGAAATTGAAGCGCAAGATCGACGGTCTTTTGATCTTCTGGTAAGTTTTATGTCAAAGCGAGGAACTTTGGGTCCATGTTCTATTTGCTATTTCAGTGTTTAATGTTTCTTTCACATATCCATCATCTGTCAGTTTTTCTGAGTCAGGTCATAATTAATCCAAAGCTTCAGAAGAAAGGAAACAAAACTGCACTGTTCTTCGAAGGATGCTTGAGGTAAGCAACAGATATTTCACATAGATCCACCTTATTCTGGTTTTACAAACAATATGGTATATAAAAATAGAAACTCTTTGCTTTGCTAGTGTGGAGTATAACAACTAAGATTATCTGATTTAAATTATGTTCGTTCTTGAATATGTATAATTTAATGGTGCAATCAAACTCTAACAGAAATTATCTGTGATAAATTTTACATGTGATTTACTAGTACATTTTTATGATGGCATATACCTTTTATTTTTAAAGATTTGTATTGCATAGAGGAGTGTGTTTTCATTTATTTGTTTGGTGTATTTCACGCTTATTGGAGATGAGACTTCTTTATCTCGAAGAATTTGGGAAAGTTGCTCCTCTTGCGTGAACTCGTAAGTAGGTGGTGAATCTGATAAATTTCATATTAGCCATCTGAAATACTAGGTATTATGGTAAGACCTCTCCTTGCCTCTAGTTTACCTGTGCGGGCTTGCTGGATTTTTCTACACATTACTCCTTGTTTGTGCTTGTAGGTCAAAACCCACCGTTCTCTTTTCTTGTATAGATTTTACACTAAACTAAGAAATGCATGATTATGCAGTCACATACATTTTTCAAGATGTATACAATATTCATGACTCATGACTCATGAGTAACCAAATAAAATGTGACTCGTTGCTTAGTCCGTTCCCTGTGACCATGCAACCATATTATTTCTTTGAATCTCTCCCTCAATGTCTGCCAACACCCCCCCCCCACCCACCCACCCACCCTCCTCCCCTAACAAAAAAAAAAAGCAAGGAGAGAGAAAGAAGTAAAAAAAGAAAAGAGAGGAAACACAACCACAACATGCTGAAACACCCACAAAAATAGTTGTTTTAGGGAAATGACAGTAGAAAAATAATAGGTAAAAGAAAAGAAAGAAAGAGATCCATCAGAATATCTTACTTCAATCTGATCCCAAGACAAGGGTTGATTCAAAATCATTACACTTTACAGATATATATATTCTGTTTGTCAAATAATATTTAAATAGTAATTCTGAAAGCCTGAGAGGTTAAGCCTTCAAGCAGTAACCAGACTAGTAGCACTGAGATACAGTCTACAGGAAATTACACAATATAGACTAATAAAATGTCCCGAGGGCGAAAAAGAATTTGCATTGAAGAAAGGCTTCCCTTAATTTTATTTGTTTACCCCTTTGTATACATTCTGAAGGTAGTCTTGCTGTTCTATAGCTTTACATACAATATCAGTTTCATTTCATCTCAAATTTATTGTATCTATATTACATTCGTTAATCCTCCATATGAATGAGCCAATTCATCTTATTTGTTTCGATTTTTTCAGTGTTGATGGATTTAGAGCAGCTGTCGAGAGGCACCTCGAGGTTGAAGTCACTGGTTTCAACCGTGATGGAACCCCTCTCCAAATAAATGCTACAGGCTGGCAGGCACGCATACTACAGCATGAGTATGATCATCTCAATGGCACAATCTATGTTGATAAATTTGTTCCGAGGACATTTAGGACCGTAGAAAATGTTGATTTACCACTTCCCATTGGGTGTCCACAGCTTGGTGTTCGCTTATTAGAACAAGCTTGAGATTGGTTTTGATCACAAGGAAGAGCTTCTGATTATTCTTTGCACACTGGTTTGTGAAACTTGATTCTTAATTTTCTGCCAATCTCAAAAGTTTGGGATACAAGCTCTGTTTTAATAAGTTTTAGTGGTTGTCTTTTATGTGAGAAGTAAACAGTGGTGTTTGAGTATCCATGAAGGTGTTAAATAGGAAGGTAGATTCAGAACCAAAGGAACAGAGGTTTGTTATGAGACTTATCAGATCAAGTTGGTGCTTTTAGCAAATTGAGTTACAGACATTTGTTATCACATATAAAGTTGGGTTTAATACCTAACTTTTAGATCAGATGAAGAGGGTGTTTGGGAAGGCTTATTTTTTGAAACTTATAAGTTATGTTAGTTTTTAGTGGCTTTTGACTTTTATGATAAAAATATTATAAAAATTGTTTGGGTAGTATAATATTTTGTTTGGTCAAACCTAGCTTACTTAGGTGAGCTTATAAGTTAGTTTTTCGAAAGCTGAGATATACTAGCTTTTTAAAATGTGACTTATAAGCTAATTTATTTTGTATTTTACCAAACATGTAGAAATAAAAAAGATAGCTTAAAAGCTAGTTTAACCAAAAAATAAGCCGCCACAAGCACCCTCTAA
This sequence comes from Asparagus setaceus, assembly GCA_012295165.1. Lineage (NCBI taxonomy): Eukaryota > Viridiplantae > Streptophyta > Magnoliopsida > Asparagales > Asparagaceae > Asparagus > Asparagus setaceus. Next base: position 62,689,350 of record CM022704.1, read on the forward strand.
CTTGCAGCCTCTAAACAATACATTCCAGAGATGAGTATCATGATGCCTAGATCATGTTGCTACTAATGAACATCTTCTTTCTTTGAACTTTGACCGTTGTGGCAAACAAATTTGCTCACTAGTGGTCTGATTGTAGGAATGTCTCTTGTGGACATGGCATTGATTAGAGGTCACCTCCAAAAATAAATAAATAAATAAAATAAAATAAAATTGCCCCCGACAATATTCTAATAATTCAAAAATTAGTTTAAACTTTCCATTCCATGTGCCTGATCATAGTTGTTGGATCTAGTGGAGCCAAGGGATTAAATATTTAATATTTTGTTTTATAGGCTTAGACTTATAAAAGAAAAGGGGGAAAAACATACATTGAATTTATAAACATTAACATGACAGCTTTTCTTTTGCAATTCAATGTGATGTTGACACGCTTATTTGAGTTATAAAGAGGAGTCAATAGTATACTGCTATAGTGTCTCTATGGTTTATGTTTTTGGAGATTTTTAAAAAGACCGTTTTAAAATAATTAGCAAAACGACCTTTAAATTATTATCGATTCTTTTGCCACCGGCCAAAAGAGTCGATTGCTAAATTGATGTTAAAATACACTGACTACTAGTGTGTTTACGTCGCTAATCACCTCTTAACCCTAACTTAGAAAACACGGGACTAGTAGTCCCGTGTGTTTCAACGTCATCTTCCACCCATCCATTCGTCAGCTCTAACAACATGTAGGAGATAATTAGCGAATGTTAAACACACGGATAGTAGTCCAGGTTTTAATACTTTATTTCTTAGACTTTTGGCCAGCTTTGATGAGTGACCAAAAGAGTCGATTAATTATTTTAAAAGGTCGTTTTGCTAATTATTTTAAAAGCGGTCTTTTTAAAAATCTCTATGTTTTCTCTACCTATAGTCAGTTTCTTTCTGATCTAACTGATCCCCAATAAATACATGTCTAATTTTTTAAAAGAGGTAACACATGATTTTGTTGTAAGTTTGCCGCATGGTTAGCATCAAGAGTATAAAGCTACGAATCAGATTTTAAAAACATATCACTTCATGAGTCTAGGATTCGGCTCATGAAAAGACCCTTAATAGTAGGGCCAAGTTAAATGACAAGATTGTAACCTCAAGCTTCATCACAACTTGGGGTTTGAGTGCAATAACAAAACCCTTTGACAAGAGTAAAAATTCTATTAGAACACCCCATAGAATGGCGGTGATCTATAGCATTCACGATTTGTTAGAAGGATAGTTTGAAAATTATGTCTATTTTATTAATAGTGTAAACCACCCCACTCGTATAGGTAGGGTTGGAAATGAACCGAATAAGAATCGAATACTGAGATATTTGTATTTGTATTCGTTTAAATTTTCGGTTTGAATACTAATTTGAATATCACTCTGATTTTCCTTGAATTCGAATTTGAATACATATATTTGCCGAATATTCAAGAATAATTATCGAATATTAAAGTATATCTGCTTGATTAATAATTATGTTTTATGAATATTTAACAATTTAATTAAGTAGACACTTTTATTTGATTAAAGCAGTATTTTTATTGTTCTAAAAATTTGATATTTTAGATAACATTTAAATTCATAATTGAAAATCATTCCTTCATATCTATGATTCCTACATCTGTAATGTGACTATTTGGTTCAAAACTAGATTTGGGACTTGTTAAGCCTCTCAAAATTAGTATACAACTAAAGTAAAAATGTAGGTGGGTCAAGAACATAACATCACATGTGTAATTAATTCAAGTTATAAGTAAACAAATTTTTATCGAATAGTTTATTAAACAAATGAATCGAATATACCTATGGTTAAATTCTATTTGTTTATGAACCGACTACTAAAACTATTCGTTTATTGTTAAATAAACTATATGACTGAATACTTAGCGAATAAATACCGAAATATTTGTTAAATATTTGGTTTGTTTCCACCCTACTTATAGGGATGGTTCTTATAGGATTCCCACTGCTTTGACAGATAGGGAATAGTGATTGCAAAAATAATAGAAAAACATAATTCTCAGGAGAAGGATTCATTGAAGAATTTCTTTCATCAGAAGGGTTTTCTCAAGAATTCAATGTATGGCTTGTGGCCCTACTTGCTCCTCAATACTATTAGGTTTGTTTTTGCTTACTTCTTGAACTATCCTTAATTTCTCCATGCTTTTCTAAACAATTGAATTTGTGTCTTGCTTATTCCCTAAATTATTTTCTGTCCCATCTTGTCCCTTCACTTTTAAATATGTGCATCTGCTTATCTCTTCACCTGTCACTTACAGTACCTAATTACCATTTTACATTTCTTATTTTGTGGGTGTTCTAAATGTTTATGTTTAGTTCAAGGGTAAAGGTAATACTGAAAATAGTTCATAAGATAAAATAGAAATGAGTTTAACAGTTTAGAGGATAAGATAAGACCAAAAATAATCCAGGAAGTAAAGGAAAATAATTTAATAGTTTGAGAGGTAAGTAGGTATTGAAGCCATCTAACTAAGAGCCTAAACAAAATCTCCCTATTAGCTCAGCAAACAAAGAAACAAATTCTTTTCTAGGCCAAATCAGAAAACATATCATTCTTCCACCAACCATCCTCCCTTGCCCTTTTCAATTCATTAATGCCAGGCAATCCCACATGGGGCTGTTAGCCCTATAGCTAGCCATTCACCTCCCCCTCCTCCCTTCATCACACCAACATCAATTACTTATAAACAAACGCATTTCTCTACTATATATAAAGTTACAAACTTATAGAGGTCCACATTACACTCTTACCAACAATTTTAATGGAGACCAACACTAAATGCTCCCTTGCCAAGCTCATGATCATGGATCCAAACATTGGCATTGACAACTTGATCCATCGCCGTGACACAAATAGCGCAACTAGAGGCCGCAAGTCGTTCTCCGGGGTCGAGTCGAGCGCTGCGGAGGCGACCGCGGCGTTGCTCGGAGTGCGGCTGATGGCCGCAGAAATGCCGCAGTTTATGCAAGTGCATGCGTTCCGGTGCGCGAGGAGAGCCTACGACGGGCTCGACAAGTTCAGCTCGAGGAAAATTGCCCATGATGTTAAAAAGGTTAATTAGATTGTCATTAATGTATAATGATTAGGTAGTTAGTTGATAGAGTTTGGATTTTGATGGGTTATTATTTTTTTGTCTGCAGGAATTTGATAAGGTTTATGGGCCGGCGTGGCATTGTATCGTGGGGATGAGCTTTGGGTCATTTGTGACGCATTCAAGAGGATGTTTTGTTTATTTTTCAATGGAGAAGGTGATTGTAATGTTGTTTAAAACAGGGGTTAGAACGAAAAATTCTTGATCAAATAAAGTTTACTTTGGAGCAATTAAAGCTAAATACGTTGTACACCTTCTTTAAATTCTTTGCGAGTTTCGCTTAAAGTTATAATACACTTTGTAAGAGAGTTGCAATTGGTTTTCTCAAAAAGGGAGCTACAATTTTAGTTCAAGTGTAACACATAATCAGTGAATTAACTTGGCTTATAAAAGTCTTTATATAGCGGTCACTGGTCATAGAGTGTATGGGAATGAAAAAGATTGGGCTAAACGCAATGAACGGTTAAGATTAATGTAATGGACTACTATGCTATAAAAGCTTTCCATAGAAAAGGCCAATTAGCACTTAAAAACGTTATAGTTCCCCTATTTGCACTTATATACCCTTACTGGTTTTTGGCAGCATTTATATATCTTCAATTTTTGAAAATCAACACTTTAGTAATTTCTGATATGCAAACGTATGCAAGGATTTTCTTCCCAACATTCCCATGTGACATTCAAATGCTAATTTTAGATCTTTTTAACCGTTAATATGAGTTGAATTTACTATTAAACCTATCCAAATTCAATTTTAACTCTATCTTAATTCTATTTAAAAATAGATTTTGGATAAGTTGAACATTACATTCAACATGTTTAATAGTTAAAAGTTCTAAAATTAACATGTGAGCATCACATTAAATATTTGAAAGTACATTTTCATGTTTGCATAACAGAAGACATTAAAGTGCCAATTTTAAAACTTCATACAAAAAGACTAATTTCTTGATAAATTTATGGAAGTATACATGAATCTTGTGCTAATTATATGCATGTAAGGTGGCCCATGAGGTTGTTAGAGAATCATGGGGTCATGAGAACGTACAATGCATGTTCACTCAAAAAATGAAAGTTAAAAGAGACATTTATATTACAGAGTTTTTTGCACAAGGATCTGATTAGAACTATTCCTTTAAAAATAAGGTGGCTTACACCATGATAAAAGATCTAAAATTCCAAACTAACACTCCAACCACTTGTGAATTATGTAGATCATCCATTTTTTATGGGAGTTTTCTGATAAAACCGCACTCGGTTTTTACCAGACAACCTTATGCATTTTTACCTACAAATTGGTTAGATTAAATCTATGATTGAGACAACGAGACTGTCAAACTTTTTACATAGGGACAGGACCACGTGCTGTTCCTTGACTCATTTTCTCATTTGTGTAAAGTTGAAGGTGGAGCATTAGAACAGAGACTATTCGCCATACCTTTGCCACATTTTCTTTTCGTTGCCAATGTCTTGCATCCATTGAGTTCAGATATGAATTTGATTTAGCAAAAATTCATCGAATCACATATTAAATCAACAATCAGGTGATTATGATTAACGTTTGAACTCATGATTCAAGTAAGATTAATCTTTTAGTCAATTTAGTTCTAAATATACTGGTCTAGTTTATATTTTGCTCATGGGCTTTGCAACCCTCCATCTTCTTCTCATAGGTTTTGCAACCTAAACCTTTTCTTTTCTGGCGCTCTAGTCTGTTTGGCAACTCTCTCGCTAACCAGATTAGAGTAACTAATCAGATTAAGAGCTAAAACTCTATTTTTCAAAAATTGCTTCAGAATTCAATAAGCTTTTTAAGTTCAAAATTTTGCCTCTAAACGGAATTTTTTTTGAAATTAAACTGGTTTAGGTCAAAACTGGTTTAAGGGGACTTGGAAAACTGACCATTCAAAGTTTGATCGCCAACATTCCACAAAATACAGTTGGCTTGGCTATTGGAATACGATACAAACTCCAATTTATGTGAGCATATACATAGCCAAACAAGGATTAATAGGTGGCACATGAAATCTTGTGGCAATGTTGGGATGATTTCTGTCTACAATATTTAGCTAGGGATGGCCCAGTGTTTGATCACATTGGTTGGCAGAGGCCTGTTTTAATTTAGAATTTGAGATCAAAGAGGGGACCGTAGTTTGTTCATCACATGTCAACTTTGTTACACTTCTCTATTTTCAACGAACCTAGGGGACCACAAAATTGTGAGTCCAAGTCTAATTAGTGGAGAATCTTCTACTAATCATAAGGTTTATGTAAATTAAAAAGTTTGTTTTTTCCCCTTTGAAACCCTATTATTGTTGTTTTCCTTTCCTTGTTCTTGTATTATTAATTACTCTTCTTCTTCTTTTTTTGTGGGGGGCTCTTTTCTCTTATTTTCTAACTTTCTTTCTTCTTACTCTTCTTCTTCTTTTTTTTTTTTTTGGGGGTCTTTTCTCTTATTTTCTGACTTTCTTTCTTCTTTTTTTTTTGAGCAGAAAACTAGGGAAATTCCCTGTTCATTCATTCATATGGCAAAAAAGTTGGACATGAGCTGGTGTCTTACAAAAGTATGAATAGAAACGTATCATTTCTCCATATTTAGTGCGTAAGACCTTCTCCATAACTATATCCACGAGGGTGACGAGAGGACCCTAGCCGTCATTCACCACAACGTCGATAAAGCAATGGCCCAAAGCCAGCCATACGACTAAGTAGGAAGGAGAAAAGAAAGTTTCTATCTAGCAAAGCTCTGTGGCTACTATATCAAATACAAATAAAACAATCATAACCAAAAGGGGAAAAAAAAGAAAAAGAAAAGCTGTGTGGTGAATCCCAGGGGGTTTAAACAGCTAATTACAAGCTAAAGGCTCCACCAAAAACTTTTTGTGATGATCTGTACTGGCTTGTTGTGGCCTCTTCTTCTATCTCCTCCCTCCTCCTGTTTTCTTCTTCCTCAGCCAGAGCAGTGTCTGGATCATGCTCTGCGTGTTGATTGTGCCTAGTTGGCATTGTAGGTGGGTTGTGAGCTTCCAAAGCTATTTTGAGGCTTTGTGCACTCTTTCCTGAAGCTGATCCTGTCCATTCAATAACATAATGAGCAGAGGAGTTGATAATTTTTTCAACTGATGGAGACACATTGTTGAAGATCTTGTTGTTTCGTGCATGCCATATGCGCGAACAAACAATAGGGTACATTGCTTGCCAAATGATTCTCTGATTGTGATTAGTGATGAACTCACCTTTAGAATTAATGAGCTCATACAAGTTATTCGGCCATCTAGTGTGGACAAAGTGTGCTTTGAAGAAATTCCATACCTCAGCAGAGAATTTACAGGTGAGAAAGAGGTGGTTTGAGTCTTCCAACTCATCGAGACAGAGGGGACAATTCTGATCACCCTACCATCCTTTTATATACAAGAGAACCTTGGTGTTTAGCTTATTTAGAGACAACAACCAGAAGAAGATTTTAACTTTGAGGGGGTAAATGGATTTCTAGATTTGCACATAGGTTGAGGAGAGTACCCCTCCTCTAACAGTGAACTTGTAAAGAGAGTTAACTGAGAAGTCTCCTGAATCAAAAAGGGTCCATGTGGGGGAATCAAGGGTTCCTGAATTGTTAGTCACCCTATAGGATGAGAGGTAGAGCATGAGGTTATGTTTGTCCAGTGTCTGAAGCTCATGAATAGATCTTCTAATAGTAGGTTGCTTCTTTCTTCTTTCTTGTTTGACACAATAAAACATGTGATAGAAAAATACTCAACGTACAAAAGAAAGAACAATCAGCGTGACTTCAAAACCAAAATCTAAATATATGAAAGTCCTAATATGTCTAAAATACAAAAAAAGCTGAGAAATTTAAAACATGTAGATCAATTCCTTTTGGAAGAAAAGCCACTGCTCTGCTAACAAGAGAGAATCAATCTTTGTAGTCTTCGGTTTCTGTATTGGGTTTTTTGGATATCAGGTCCTTAAGTCTTCAATAATTGCTTATTAGTCCTTCAAATCTTGAAAATTACATATTAGTCCCTTGCATATTTAATATTTGCATATTGGTCCCTCAAATCCTATAGGGTCTTGCAAAATAGTCCTTCAAATTAAATCGTGTTAGATTTAGGGGAATATTCCGTCAAATCTAACAGTTGTAGGCAAACTGATCGTTTTACGCCTTTATAATGTTCTCTAACCCATTCTTGATATATTTAAACCCAATACCCACTTAAAATAAATCCCACTTGAGTTCTTCTTCTCTAATAGTTAGCAAAAAATCCAACCCAAAGTTGATCGTATTTTGGGTTAGGAGTTAACCCAACCATGTTTTGGTTTTAACTAAAATACTAATAGAGGGACCATATTGCAAGACCCTATGGGATTTGAAGGACTGATATGCTACTTCTGAGATTTGAGGGACTTATATGCAATATTTTAAGATGTAAGGGGCTAATATGCAATTTTCAAGATGCAATTATTGAAGATTTAAGAGGCTAATATCTAAAAAACCCTTCTGTACTTATTTTAGCAACATTATAATACCTATATAAATATTAGCAATAACACATCATCAAAACTTTTAAAGTGCAGATTGGTTACTGATTACTAAAGCAACATCCAGTCACGTGTATTTGTTGATGGCAGGAATTTGATTCCTGTTCTAATATCCATTTAACATATAAAATCGCCATGCATATATTCCTCAACGTTTAGCTGGATTTGTTGTCCTACCAAAATTTGACGTATAAAAAGTCTCCATAACATAGATTTATTTCGATTGCTCCACAGGGGCGAATCTGTGCATACAAACTTGGGTGACATGAAAAATTACATTTATAACCTTCTAAGCATAAATTTGCACCTTAATTCTTGCTTGTATAACCACTAAGAAAAATGACATGGTGAGATGAAATCCTTATCGTAAGATAGCCCGCTAGACTACCCGATTACGATAAGCCCGCTAGACTACCCGATACAATGATTGTCACCGCCCATTATGATTTGCATTCATCATGATCTATATATAGAAAAAATTATATCGTTTTGAAATTTATAATTATTATGTTAGTTATGTGCAAAAAGGATGACTATTAAGTTGTCTGAAAATCAACATATTAAACTAGTTTGATTCATATCCTAGAAGACTTCAAAATATGTGAAAATTTCACACACACACACATATATTAAACTTCTCTAAGAAAGTTTTTCTAAATTAAGCCCAGTACATATATATATATATATATATATATATATATATATATATATATATATATATATATATATATATATATATATATATATATATATATATATATAGAGAGAGAGAGAGAGAGAGAGAGAGAGAGCTTTGTCATGATTCCTCTCTAAAGATATTGCTTACCATTAATCTTGGCGCTTATCCTTGGGTTTTGTATAATGTGCCCTTAGGGTACATGTTAAGAAAGGTTAAATACTATACAATTACCTCCATTATCATAAATATTTGCGTAAAACTTAATGCTTTAAGTTTGTACGCATTTCCATGGTAATGAAAGTAATTAGACATCATTTTATATTTCTTAAAATATCCCTAAGGTCACAAATAGAAAAACCAGATTCTAATACTTCAAATTAATTAAAATTAGTAGATGTATACTAGACATTACATGTGAGACTATTGACTTTTCTTGTACCTGAACTTTTTAACAAGCCTGTCCAAAGACTACAGTTCCTCTAAAAGTGTGCATTAATATTTGTTAATCATTCATGAGATTTAGCACCGATTGCACCATTAACTGTTTTCAGCACATAATTATTTTCCAATATGAGTCATAACCCACTTAATTAGATATTAATGAAAGTACAAAGATCCTAATACTAAAAGAAACCATATCTAATAAGTCCAAGCTGAACCCAATCTCCGAAAAGTAGATGCAAAGACCCGGAGGCATATTTGGTCATAAGCAACCTGGTTACAGCTTTGCTGATGATTGGAGAAGAAAGAATATAATTAGTTAATTAGTTAAACAGATTTCTAGATTTGCACATAGGTTGAGGAGTACCCTCCTCTAACAGTGAACTTGTAAAGAGAGTTAACTGAGAAGTCTCCTGAATCAAAAGGGTCCATGTGGGAATCAAGGGTTCCTGAATTGTTAGTCACCCTATAGGATGAGAGGTAGAGCATGAGGTTATGTTTGTCCAGTGTCTGAAGCTCATGAATAGATCTTCTAATAGTAGGTTGCTTCTTTCTTCTTTCTTGTTTGACACAATAAAACATGTGATAGAAAAATACTCAACGTACAAAAGAAAGAACAATCAGCGTGACTTCAAAACCAAAATCTAAATATATGAAAGTCCTAATATGTCTAAAATACAAAAAAGCTGAGAAATTTAAAACATGTAGATCAATTCCTTTTGGAAGAAAAGCCACTGCTCTGCTAACAAGAGAGAATCAATCTTTGTAGTCTTCGGTTTCTGTATTGGGTTTTTTGGATATCAGGTCCTTAAGTCTTCAATAATTGCTTATTAGTCCTTCAAATCTTGAAAATTACATATTAGTCCCTTGCATATTTAATATTTGCATATTGGTCCCTCAAATCCTATAGGGTCTTGCAAAATAGTCCTTCAAATTAAATCGTGTTAGATTTAGGGAATATTCCGTCAAATCTAACAGTTGTAGGCAAACTGATCGTTTTACGCCTTTATAATGTTCTCTAACCCATTCTTGATATATTTAAACCCAATACCCACTTAAAATAAATCCCACTTGAGTTCTTCTTCTCTAATAGTTAGCAAAAATCCAACCCAAAGTTGATCGTATTTTGGGTTAGGAGTTAACCCAACCATGTTTTGGTTTTAACTAAAATACTAATAGAGGGACCATATTGCAAGACCCTATGGGATTTGAAGGACTGATATGCTACTTCTGAGATTTGAGGGACTTATATGCAATATTTTAAGATGTAAGGGGCTAATATGCAATTTTCAAGATGCAATTATTGAAGATTTAAGAGGCTAATATCTAAAAAACCCTTCTGTACTTATTTTAGCAACATTATAATACCTATATAAATATTAGCAATAACACATCATCAAAACTTTTAAAGTGCAGATTGGTTACTGATTACTAAAGCAACATCCAGTCACGTGTATTTGTTGATGGCAGGAATTTGATTCCTGTTCTAATATCCATTTAACATATAAAATCGCCATGCATATATTCCTCAACGTTTAGCTGGATTTGTTGTCCTACCAAAATTTGACGTATAAAAAGTCTCCATAACATAGATTTATTTCGATTGCTCCACAGGGGCGAATCTGTGCATACAAACTTGGGTGACATGAAAAATTACATTTATAACCTTCTAAGCATAAATTTGCACCTTAATTCTTGCTTGTATAACCACTAAGAAAAATGACATGGTGAGATGAAATCCTTATCGTAAGATAGCCCGCTAGACTACCCGATTACGATAAGCCCGCTAGACTACCCGATACAATGATTGTCACCGCCCATTATGATTTGCATTCATCATGATCTATATATAGAAAAAATTATATCGTTTGAAATTTATAATTATTATGTTAGTTATGTGCAAAAGGATGACTATTAAGTTGTCCGAAAATCAACATATTAAACTAGTTTGATTCATATCCTAGAAGACTTCAAAATATGTGAAAATTTCACACACACACACATATATTCGCTTCTAAGAAAGTTTTTCTAAATTAAGCCCAGTACATATATATATATATATATATATATATATATATATATATATATATATATATATATATATATATATATATATATATATATATATATATATATATATATATATATATATAGAGAGAGAGAGAGAGAGAGAGAGAGAGAGAGAGAGCTTTGTCATGATTCCTCTCTAAAGATATTGCTTACCATTAATCTTGGCGCTTATCCTTGGGTTTTGTATAATGTGCCCTTAGGGTACATGTTAAGAAAGGTTAAATACTATACAATTACCTCCATTATCATAAATATTTGCGTAAAACTTAATGCTTTAAGTTTGTACGCATTTCCATGGTAATGAAAGTAATTAGACATCATTTTATATTTCTTAAAATATCCCTAAGGTCACAAATAGAAAAACCAGATTCTAATACTTCAAATTAATTAAAATTAGTAGATGTATACTAGACATTACATGTGAGACTATTGACTTTTCTTGTACCTGAACTTTTTAACAAGCCTGTCCAAAGACTACAGTTCCTCTAAAAGTGTGCATTAATATTTGTTAATCATTCATGAGATTTAGCACCGATTGCACCATTAACTGTTTTCAGCACATAATTATTTTCCAATATGAGTCATAACCCACTTAATTAGATATTAATGAAAGTACAAAGATCCTAATACTAAAAGAAACCATATCTAATAAGTCCAAGCTGAACCCAATCTCCGAAAAGTAGATGCAAAGACCCGGAGGCATATTTGGTCATAAGCAACCTGGTTACAGCTTTGCTGATGATTGGAGAAGAAAGAATATAATTAGTTAATTAGTTAAACAGAGTCTTTAATTGTTTACAATATGACTCCCAAACAACGATAAAAAATAAAATAAAAGGATCATGTCGGGGCATCTTCCTGAAACAAATTGTGATTTTACATTTCAATTTCAGATAAGGAGAACCATAACAAAGTCTATAAAAGGAGAATCATAAAAGTTTAGCTAGGCCTTTAAAATTGTTGGTAGCGGACCGTGAACCGTCGAGAGAAACCACCGCAAGCGAAGCCAAAACACAATAAAGCGGTAAGAACCACGAGATTTCATGGTTCGACAGAAGTTGCCTACGTCCACGGGGTAAGGAGGGGATTTTCACTAATAGAAAGAGAGAATACAAATTAGGATTACAAGTTCTCACAAAGAAACCCTAAAACAAACCTCTCAATCTCTCAAAGATCTCCTCTCCAAAGATGCACAAAACCTCTGAAAATTTGCTCCAGCGTGCGATTGCTTTCAAATAATGGGTTTAGGGTTATTTATAAACTCTAAGCGAACGGGTTTAAAACCAAGTTTCGAATCTGCCAGATTAATTCATTCTACTGCAGTTAATTAGTCTCTCCTTAATAGATTAGTCGACTACAACACAGTTAGTCGACTACTCGGACTCAGCGAAACACACCTTTCGTCGATGCAGATTAGTCGACTACTACTGCAGATTAGTCGACTACTCGTTCCGGCCAGAAACACGTTTTAACGATGCGGACAAGTGACTACAATATGGTAGTCGACTCGGCTTTCTGGCTTTAACGTGCATGTTTTGTGCATGTTCTACAAAAATAAAATAAAATTTTACCTCAAAATATTTGATTTTCCCTCTCTCCTCATGTTGTTAGGATCTAGATGCAGAGTGGTTAAATAGGGTTACCGACCTTTTCATCAAATAAAAGCGATAAAGATAATTGTAGTGAAAAGATAAGAAATGAGCAACCACAAGCATAAACACAAAGGAATTTTTATAATGGTTCAGATAAATCCTATGTCCACTCTTCCTCCACAACAGGAAGGGCTTCCATTATTTGGATTACAAACCATAATCCAATAGGTGTTACAAGACCACACCCTAGTATACCCAACTAATCGTCTACACCTCTTAGTCTCACACAGTAGTAAGCCTAGCTCCCAGCTAGAAAACTAACTCTCGGTTAACACGGCGAGTGCAACTTTGTACAAACCAATCCAAAGATCATAAAAAGAGTATTTTAAATACAAAAATAATATCGATAACTCTCAAATGAAAAGATCTTATAGCCCTTGTTGATCAAACCGTTCTTCTGAAACTTGTGAGTTCGAATCACGGAAGAACGACGATGAGATCAACGATCTAGAAGCGGCTTACCCAATAAACGACGGTAGATCAACAAATGAAGAACACATCAACAAGATGATCGAGGAACTGGATGATCTAGATGATTTAAGATCGCCAATCTTCAAACTCTACATCTCTCTTTCTTTCTCAATTAGGTTAGAAAAGATTATTTTGAAACAAGATAGGAGAGGGGATATCTCATTTCTTGGTGAATGTCTTGAAATCGAGTTTTCATCGGACTCATCAATGGGCATTAGCTCATCGATGAGTCAGCTGCTCATCGATAACCAAGCCTCTTCGCATTTTCCTTGACCGATGGGGCCTGTCGATGACCTATGACCTTGGCTCATCGATGATACGTACGCTCATCGATGACCAAGGGGCTTCGGTTAAAATCTTCAATAGGTAGGAGCTTACAAATCGATGAATCTGTAGCAGGTTCATCGATGAGCATTTGAACTCATTGATGACCATTCTGCTCATCAATGAGTCTGCTTTGTAGATTCATCTGTTGAGTTGAAGTTCATCTCGTTTGATCTCAATATCGATTCTAACCTGTATAAACCTGTACAAATCATCTCAAACACAAACCATACTCAAATATACGTTTGTTATTAAAAAAAAGTATGGACACGGTCCTAACATTGAGAGTTGAAAACTTAAAAATCTACTCTATTAATCACACTCGAACTCCAACGGATCTATTTGATTTGGTTTTGTTGAAATTCAAAAGTTTATAACAAAAAAAAAAGAAAAAGAAAAGAAAAAATTGCTGCTCAATTTTTGATTGAACAAAGACTTCAACATGGTATACTCCTGACATGGAAGGTCAATCACGCCATTACACCAAGACATCAAAATGTTGATGGTTTAATTTGAGTATGGAAATTGAAAACAAATCTCAGTCTAACTCTTTTGTCTTTTCCCCTCTAATATTTTGTCAAAGGAAAGTAGAATTTTTCAAATATATATGGAGAAAGCACTTTGAAAAAAGCGAATGTGCAAGTCGTTCAAAGCTAGTAACTCCTGAGAAGGAAAATAAAAAGATAAATAGATGGAGATCCGAAGGAATCCTATCAGAACTACGTATAGGAGTAGGGTGATTACACTATTGATAGTGGCTATAATTCCCAATCTAACTCTCTTAACTATTTATGAATGATCTGAGATCTATAGGGTGTTGATAGATTCTTTACTCAATGGAGATAATGTCATCCTCTACTCGATGGAGATAATGTCATCCTCAACGTCCTTTTATCTTGGAACATATGTAGGATCTCAGCAAACCTTTTAACATCAATGATTGATTTCAGCTAAAAACAGCAACAATTGTAGAAACAACATCTAATATTGATGCAAAACCCACTAACTTCTATTTTATGATACACATACGGTACCAGAATCGACTAATGTCGGGAACAAGTTGGCACGAGAGCTTTTCATAAGGCTTTTTTGGTCCTGGCCCAGCGGTATCCCCGCATTTGCGAGACTAGTCCGCTGTCACGAGCATCGTGGGCAACGTGCAATGGGTTGGCTCACGGCCCGAGGGTTTTGCGAGCTTGAGGGATCGAACCGGGTTCCGGCACCGTTATCCTGAGCGCCGCTAACCCGCCGCCACCCTTGCGGGTTTCATAAAGCTTGCGCTTAAAATTACGAGGAATGGCAAAAAAAAAAAAAAATGTTTGATGGATTGAGATGATAAACCCCCAATTATGTTATATATAGTTTATATATTGATTAAATGTTTGATGGATTAAGTGGCAGATTCTATATGCGTTATGTTAGAAATTCAGCATGCTAAATTGCTAATGGACGATCAACAAAGTTCTCGAGTGTGCAGTAATCCACTAAATTTAAGTTATGTCTCATAACAATGTTGATCCTTTCACATGTTGTTTTCTTTATTAACCTTTTTTGATGTGGGATTATACTCATCCATGAAATTTTTAACAATCACCATTTTTACTTGTGAGTATAGTTTAATTATCCACGAGAACCATTGCTGATTCGCTGATTCGGTCTGAACTGACAACTATGAAGAAGAGACTGACTATCCTAAATCTGCAGGATTTTTCATAACCCGTGGGCTAATCAAACTAACATCACTTGTATCGGAATCTTGAGCATCATCCACCATCCGCAATTTAATATGACTTTTTGGCTTGACCATAGGATGAATATAGAATGTTGAACTACATAGGATGTTGAAATAACTGAAGGCTACAAGACCTTAGTATGTGCTGACAACCATACCACCTAGGATCTTCCACCATATGAAAATGGGACTTCACTCTCTTGGGTGACAACATAAGCTCTGACACCAGGTGTTTGGAGAAACTAGATCCAACTTGGAGTTCATTAATCTTTCTTAAATAGAGGCCGGTTATGAATCAAATTAATCCAAAAATTTTAAGCTATTAGGTTTGACTAGTGATATCTAGACTACCCTCCAACTACTTTCACACCATGAGAATAAAAGTGTGGACTGCATTTTTGGATTAATTACAAGTTGGTACCTTGAGGTATTGTGTAATTACACGGTAATTCAGTCTTTGTATTTACAAAGGTAACCACGAGATTACTTGCTTGTACAAACACGAGAGTCACTTGTTGTCGGGTTTGGTCACGTGTAGATATCTGGGACTCAAGGTCATGTAGTTAACATCATACTTCAAAGATGCAGGGATGTAATTAATCCTTTTGTTAACTTTTCTAAAATTAATAACTTATTTAAATCGGTATACATGCACTTTTCTCTCTCTTGTAGTGTAAGGATAGGCTTGGAGTCGGTGTGAGCCAAGACCCCGCAGTGGTAAGGGGCAATAAATTGTAAATAAATAAAATATAATAATTATCAATCTACTAAATAAATTCATTAATACATTTCAACATCAAAAGAAAGACAATTTACAATTGTCCTCGATGAGTTTTCATCAAAGTGACTTTAGTAGTCTTTTCAAATTACCTCAAACAGAGCTTATGCAATTTTGATGGAATCTTATGCAAATTATTTGGAACAAATAACATCGTAGAAAGTTAGAAGATTTATCTTTTTCGCTAAAATTTTGTTTCTCCTTTGGTCCTAGTCAAGTTTTACCCTACACATGTTTTCTTTTTCCGATTCTTTTATTGGCACAGGATATGGTAGATGAGAAGGATACCCGTGTTTGATTAGAGATAAGATAAGAGTTAGGTTTAATTAATGAGTATTTGGGTTTAACTAAATGGGCTTTATTAAAGTCTAATTGCAATAAAGTAAAAGTTCAATTATATTTAAAAATATGGGCCTTCATTTAAAATACATGTCATCATAATAAAAATAGAATTTATTTAAATCTACAAGTGGTCTATAATGAATTTAAATAAATTAATTCTAATAGCTATGTATTTGAAGTATCAAGTGGGGGCAATATTAGTATCGTATCTCAAAAGTAAATATAATACCTACAATATTTATATACGCCCCAAAAGATCTAAAATCTAGTGGGGACATTTGCCCACACTGAGTTGTATGTGGCTCCGCCATGCAAGTTGGAGAATAGTTTAGCTAGCATTATTCATTAGGTTTTGATCTTAGTTTTACATTTAAGCCCTCTACTCTTTCTTAACCTCCTCAATATGACAACACCCTCACACGTGAAATTTCAGCACACACAACCATACTTAAGGATGACTGCGCCTTCTCTATATTAAAATTTTGAATTTAAAACTATTAGATTTTCATGACAACTCATTAGTGAATAGAAATATATAGTGTTAGAATAACATTTAACCAAGTTATATATAGTACTCTGGCTGATATAATTTACATTTTTCAAGGTAGGCAAGCATCTTCAAAGTTACAAACCTAAACAAAAGAGGCAGCAGCATCAATAAATACCTTTGCCGCCTTCGCCGGCACCTTAATAATTCGTCGTAATCAAATCCTCATTAAATGATAAAGATATGAAGATATTGTATGAACATGAAAATGTGGTGATAAGAATGAGAGGGGCAAACAAAGAAAGAAAATTAAATAAAATCCAATAGAAACAAAACATGTGGTTGGTGGTATGACAGCAGCCCCACATATTTCCACCCTCATCTAGCTAATCAATACAAGGCAGCTCCCATCATCCTCCTATTATGACCTTTATCATCTTATCTTATTTTATTACTTTCTCTAATAATGCCATCTATATTACTAACAAACTTCCAAATGGACGATTTTTCACATAATATAAAATTCATGAGAGCTTTATTCTTTAAAAAGAAAAAAAAAAAAAAAAAAAAAACATAAAAAAAAAATGAGAGCAACAAACTATTCTCAAGGAGAATAATATTATTGAAAATCTATAAATTGTTCCTCCATCTTTTTGGTTAAGAAGAGAAAAGCATATTGTATGCAGAATGTTCGATAAGATTTACATTCTTTCTCAATAACTCATAAATTGATTTTATGCTAAAATCAACGAGTTCAAAAATAAAAAGGGTTATGGTAAGCATCTTCATGCTTCAATTTTATGAAGAAGTTTTCTCAAGCATCAAACTTAAAATCTCTCAATCTCATCTCTATACATCACAGGCAGCAACAATTCACAACTCAATATCCATTCATATAATCTCTATAAAATTTCCATTAAAGCATATAATGAACACGCGAGAACGAAAATAAAGGCTAACCAAGTTCAAATCATCAGCGCTTAGCACGCCTAGCCTTGGCCTTGGTCTTCTTCATCGGCTCTTGCTTCCCGAAAATCCCACAAAACCCACAACCAGAAAGTTTCGGCGACGGCGGATCGATCGCCGGCGAAACTTGGCCGGTTCGATACCTGACGCCGCCGCCGCCGTTGGATCGGCTGCGGTCGAGCATGCTGACGGAGCCGACGCTGCGGGAGTGCCTCAGCTCTGCACGGCCTTCGGCTTCTCCGTCTTCTGCTTTCTTTGGTTGTTTCATTTCATCGGATAGGAATCTATCCTCCCATACTAATCCTGAGGAGCCTGATCTTCTGAATGTTTCACTTGACCTCTGAAGCCCAGCCATCTGAATTGAGGTTGATTTTTGATATCTCTATCTAGTTTTCGTTTTGGTTTTGGTGTTGGAGTTTTTAAGTTGAGGAGTAGGTATAGATTCTATAGGAAGTTAAGCATATGTTTTATAACTTTTATTCAAGAAACTTCTAATTTTTATACATATATAAATATATAAATAAGAGAACAAGGAGAGAAGAGTCATGTGGTGGTGACCTTGGTGGTAAAATATGCGCAAGTTTATAAAATTGGGTTTTTTTATATTAATCCCTCAAGAAGAAACAAATGCTATTAGGTTCCCAAATTCTGATACACTGTTTCAAAATAGCCATCCACTTATTACTTTTGCTTTCGATTGGAGGGACTAATTTGGAATAACATACTGGAGAATTGACCTAATAGAAATTTTAATGATTTGAAGGACTGATTTTTAAATAAGATAAGCATCAGGAGACACTACCAGCAATTTCAATGATTTGACGAACTAATTTTGAAATATTAAATATTGAGGGAATAGTATAGAAAAACCCTATAAAATAAATATATATGACAACTAACATGATGATTAAGTTTTGATTTCTTTTTACTAGTCTTTGGTCTTTCTTTGCTTGTTATTTTATTGTTTGCACTTCTTTGACTGCTTCTTTGTTGATGTTTCTCCACCTAGTTGAGAAGCCAGAGTTTCTGGCCACAATTTTCATGAGTGCCCCAGCTACTTAATTATTACTTAATTACTTGAACAATTGAAAGTCTGCTTCAAACTATTAGTCGTTGACCATGAAACCGTAGGCATCATTATTTCACAAATTAGTATAGGTAGACTATGAGAATTACACTAATGTTATTGTATCAAAAATGTGGCTCCCATGTAAATTCATGACCTTTTTTTGCTATGTACAATACTAAGTAACTTATTATAGCTTACTAGTAGTAATACAAACTAAAGCATCGTTTACTGACAAATGCGGCCAAATAAATTACTAAGCATCACTTGTTGCTTATTTGAACAATCAATATGCCCCATATGATTAATTAGTATTTGACCAAGGAAGTAAAAGCATGACCTAGTCACAAATATAACAAACAAATTCTGTTTAACATTTTGATAAGAATATAATATAATGTTTATTTATTCTTGACATATTTGATCATCATTTCGGCATGCTTTTTATCTTTTCAAGTACTCGATGCCATTCCTCAACCCAAAAACAAAAAAAGTACTTGATATCTGTTCATATTGGATATCTAGCAAGCATATCTAGATATTCATCTGTCTAAAACAAGTACAATATGATAGTTGTAGTTTGCACGGTATCTCCAATATTTATATTGATTAATTAACACATACACACACATATAATTAAATTAAAAAAAACAGTATTATACTTCTTTTTGATATTAGATCCTTAAACCTCCATACTTCTAATTAGCCCAATCTAGCTAATATTTGTTTTGAGCCAAATCTTTTATGAGAAAAGTATTTGAGCCAAATCTAAGCTAGGTTTTACTAAATATGAACATTGAGTAATAATCAGAACAATATGTATTCTTATATCGATAAAAGAAACATGTGACTTTTACTTTTGGTTTGGTAGCTAGGGGGTTTGAAGAGGGAAGGTGAGATGAGAGAAGGTGCAATGAGGTGGAGGGATGGACATCTTTTTAACTTTGTTATGTTTGGTTGGAAGGGGCCAGGAAGAGATGATGCTTTTTGTAGTTTTCTTTTCTGCGTCACTCTCATTTGGAGGATTCTTCCTCTAACCTTTTAGTTTATTTTGTGGTGTCCCCTGCGCCTCTCACCTCTCCTCTCTAAAAGCTCTTATCAAAAGCAAATCTAAATTTTGTCCCTTCCCTCTTCTCACCTTCCCTCCTCCCGAACTAAGCCTAATGATCCAACTAAGTCATGACGTAGAAGGAAGAATCATACAAGGGTAGATATTACAGAGGCCAATATTATATATAGGAAAGCGTTAGGACATGTTGCTTACGTAGAGTTGCTCTTCTACATCAATGGAAGATGTATATGTAGCAACTTTAAGGAACACAATGCACAAAACTAATCTGCTTTCTCCCTTGTGCTTTAATGTCTTGCCTACTCATTCTAAAGTTGGTTAATATTAAGTAGGGCTAAGTGCACACGGAACCCTGTGGTATGGCGTTTTTGAACTCATTATCCATACAGTTTGATTTTGACAGACAGGCCGTCTGAGTGAAATTTTCACGCTTTTACCCTCAGAGAAAGAAAAAATTACTTTTTAACAAGTAGACCCACCAAAAATAAAAGAGTCAAAAAGATATTACTCAGAAAGTCTATTTGTCAAAATCAAACTATAGAGACAATGATATAAACATCTAAAATCAAACTGCAGGGGTTGATCTATGTGCAATTAAACCTGTTAAGTAAGATTGCATTTCATATCATTTGTTCTCCTTTTTGACTTGATGTAACATTCAAAAATAGCGGGCTAGCTTTCATCACTAGCTCTATTCAATAATCTTGACTGTGTCTAAGCACGACATAGGCAAATTCGGGGAGGTCCTCAGAAATGGAGAGATTTCTACATAGTCCTAGAAACGATAAATTCATATCTTAATGTTCACAAGGTCATAAGAGACTGCTCAAATTCAATTTAATATTGTGCCGTTTGAAGTTAGCTAGATGGGGGCGTTGAGGGATCATTTTTAGTCCCTTTTAACGAAGTCCTCAAAGAACTTACAAAGAAAAAGGGAAAGGATGAAAGCAAGAAATTGTGAAGAATGAAGCATATAATTCCTCATGATTTGTTTAGATAGTTTCTTGATTATAGAAAACTAAATTAACTCATGTCAGATTGTAAACTTGTATCAAATTGAAATTTTTGTGTAAGATCATAGATTAGTTACTTGAATAGCTAGTTTTTCAAGCAGACAAACAACATCAAACAAGGGAGAGGCGGAAGTCAACAACATGTACCAAAACATCATTTCAACACGAGGATGTGAACGCATGCATAAATTATTAAATAGCCCTGAAAATTTATAGATAATATACTTACAAGGATAGAAGCAAAGAATAAGGAATACTAGAATGAGGCAGAATATAACTTCTTCACATTCTTCTTCAAGTTTGTGATCCTGTTTTGTAGATTTTAGTGTTTCATCTAATAGAAAATTTTGGACATGGATTAAGTATCTCAAGCAATAAAAAACTACTATTCAGAACTAATCTATGATCTTACACAAAATTTCAATTTGATACAAGTTTACAATCTGACATGAGTTAATTTAGTTTTCTATAATTAGAAACTATCTAACAAATCATGAGAAATTATATGATTCATTATTATAATTTCTTGCTTTTCATCCTTTCCCATTCTTTGTAAGTTCTTTGAGGACTTTTTTAAAGGGACTAAAATGATCCCTCAACGCCCCCAATCAAGCTAATTCAAAGGCACAAAATTAAAATTGAATTTGAGCAGTCTCTTATGACCTTGTGAACAGATTTAATTTATCGTTTCTAAAACTATTAAAATCTCCATTTCTGAACCTCCCAAATTTTGCCTATGTCATTGTTTTAGACAAGTCAAATTATCCAATAGTTTAGATAAAAGCTATCCCTTTATTTTGAATGTTACATCAAGTCAAGAACAAATGATATGAAATGCAATCTTGCTTAACAGGTTTAATTGCACATAGATAACCCAAAGTTTGATTTTGAATGTTTAAATCATTGTCTCTATAGTTTGATTTTGACAAATAAGCTTTCTGAGTAATATCTTTTGACTCTTTTATTTTTGGTGGGTCAACTTGTTAAAAGTAATTTTTCTTTCATCTGAGGGTAAAAGCATAGAAAATTCACTCAGACGGCCTGTCTGTCAAAATCCAAACTGTATGGATAATGGTTCAAAAATGCATACCACAGGGTTCCGTTTGCTAAAGCCCTGAGCTAATATTAACCAACTTTAAAATCAGCAGCAAGACATTAAAGCACAATCAAGAAATGCAATTAGTTTGTGCATTGTGTTCCTTAAAAGTTGCTACATATACATCTTCCATTGATGTAGAAGAGCAACTCTACGTAAGCAACATGTCGAACGCTTTCCCTATATAATATTGGCCCTCTGTAATATCTACCCTTGTATGATTCTTCCTTACACACTTCATGACTTAATTGGATCATTAGGCTTAGTTCGGGAGGAGAGTGAGAAGAGGGGAATAAACAAATAATTTAGATTTCTTTGATAAGAGCTTTTAGAGAGGTAGAGTGAGAGGCTGAAAGGGCATACAAAATAGCTAAAAGGTTAGAGAAGAATCCCTCCATTTTGAGATTCTCCTTTAGAGGAGAGAAAATAAACTAGCGTCATCTGTAGGTCATTAAGCCAAAATGCTGAGGTTGTCCATCCCTTCACCTCGTAGACCTTCCTCATCTCTAGCCCCTCTTCAAAACCCCTAGCTATCAAAGGAAAGTAAAAGTCACATGTTTCTTTTTTATCCCATATAAGAATACATATTAGTTAGGATTATTACTCAATGTTCATATTTAGTAAAACCTAGCTTAGATTTGGCTCAAATACTTTTCTCATAAAAGATTTGGCTCAAAACAAATATTAACTAGATTGGGCCTAATTAGAAGTATGGAGGTTTAAGGATCTAATATCAAAAAGAAGTATAATACTGTTTTTTTTTTTTTTTTCAATTTAGAATATGTGTGTGTATGTGTTAATTAATCAATATAAATATTGGAGATACCATTACCAAGCTACAACTATCATATTGTACTTGTTTTAGACAGATGAATATCTAGATATGCTTGCTAGATATCCAATATGAACAGATATCAAATTACTTTTTTTTTTGTTTTGGGTTGAGGAATGGCATCGAGAATACTTGAAAGATAAAAAGCATGCCGAAATGATGATCAAGGATAAGAATAAATAAACATTATATTATATTCTTATCAAATGTTAAACAGAATTTGTTTGTTATATTTGTGACTAGGTCAATGCTTTTACTTCCTTGGTGTACTAATTAATCATATGGGGCATATTGATTGTTCAAATAAGCAACAAGTGATGCTTGGTAATTTATTTGGCCGAATTTGTCAGTAAACGATACTTAGTTTGTATTACTACTAATTAATAATAAGTTACTTAGTATTGTACATAGCAAAAAAAAAAGGTCCTTGAATTTACATGGGAATACATTTTGATACAATAACATTAGTGTAATTCTCATAGTCTACCTATACTAATTTGTGAAATAATGATGCCTACGGTTTCATGGTCAACGACTAATAGTTTGAAGCAGACTTTCAATTGTTCAAGTAATTAAGTAATAATTAAGTAGCTGGGGGACTCCTTAATTGTGGCCAGAAACTCACAGCTTCTCAACTAGGTGGATAAACATCAACAAAGAAGCAGTCAAAGAAGTGCAAACAATAAAATAACAAGCAAAGAAAGACCAAAGACTAGTAAAAGAAGTAAAACTTAATCATCATGTTGGTTATTATATATATTTATTTTATAGGGTTTTCTATACTATTCCTCAATATTTAATATTTCAAAATTAGTTCGTCAAATCATTGAAATTGCTGGTAGTGTCGCCTGATGCTTATCTTATTTAAAATCAGTCCTTCAAATCATTAAAATTTCTATTAGGTCAATTCTCCAGTATGTTATTCCAAATTAGTCCCTCAATGAAAGCAAAAAGTAATAAAATTGGATGGCTATTTTGAAACAGTGTATCAGGAATTTGGGAACCTAATAGCATTTGTTTGGATTAATATAAAAAACCCAATTTTATAAACTTGCATATTTTACCACCAAGGTCACCACCACTTCTCTTCTCTCCTTGTTCTCTTATTTATATATTTATATATGTATAAAAATTAGAAGTTTCTTGAATAAAAGTTATAAAACATATGTAACTTCTATAGAATCTATACCTACTCCTCAGTAAAAACTCCAACACCAAAACCAAAACGAAAACTAGATAGAGATATCAAAAATCAACCTCAGCAGATGGCTGGGCCAGAGGTCCATCCAGAAGATCAGGCTCCTCAGGATTGTATAGGAGGATAGATTCCTATCCGATGAAATGGAAACAACCAAAGAAAGCAGAAGACGGAAAGCCGAAGGCCGTGCAGAGCTGAGGCACTCCCGCAGCGTCGGCTCCGTCAGCATGCTCGACCACAAAGCCGATCCAACGGCGGCGGCGGCGTCAGGTATCGAACCGGCCATTTCGCCGGCGATCGATCCGCCGTCGCCAGGCTTTCTGGTTGTGGGTTTTGTGGGATTTTCGGGAAGCAAGAGCCGATGAAGAAGACCAAGGCCAAGGCTAGGCGTGCTAAGCGCTGATGATTTGAACGGTTGCTTTATTTCGTTCTCGCGTGTTCATTATATACTTTAATGGAAATTTATAGAGATTATATGAATGGATATTGAGTTGTGAATTGTTGCTGCCTGTGATGTATAGAGATGAGATTGAGAGATTTTTAAGTTTGATGCTTGAAAACTTCTTCATAAAATTGACATGAAGATCTTACCATAACTTTTTATTTTTGAACTCGTTGATTTTAGCATAAAATCAATTTATGAGTTATTGAGAAAAGAATGTAAATCTTATCAGAGCATTAGCATCTGAATATCTTTTCTCTTCTTAACCAAAAGATGGAGGAACAATTTATAGATTTTCAATAATATTATTCTCCTTGAGAATAGTTTGTTGCTCTCATTTTCTTTTATGTTTTTTTTTCCTCTTTTTTCTTTTCTTTTTAAAGAATAAAGCTCTCATGTACATATTATGTGAAAAAATCGTCCATTTGGAAGTTTGTTAGTAATATAGATGGCATTATTAGAAAGTAATAAAATAAGATAAGATGATAAAGGTCAATAATAGGAGGATGATGGGAGCTACCTTGTATTGATTAGCTAGATGAGGTGGAAATATGTGGGGCTGCTGTCATACCACCAACCACATGTTTGTTTCTATTGGATTTTTATTTAATTTTCTTTCTTTGTTTGCCCCTCTCATTCTTATCACCACATTTTCATGTTCATACAATATCTTCATATCTTTATCATTTAATGAGGATTTGATTACGACGAATTATTAAGGTGCCGGCGAAGGCGGCAAAAGGTATTATTGATGCTGCTGCCTCTTTTGTTTAGGTTTGTAACTTTGAAGATGCTTGCTTCTTGAAAAATGTAAATTATATCAGCCAAGAGTACTATATATAACTTGGTTAAATGTTATTCTAACACTATATATTTCTATTCACTAATGGTTGTCATGAAAATCTAATAGTTTTAAATTCAAAATTTTAATATAGAGGAAGCGCAGTCATCCTTAAGTATGGTTGTGTGTGCTGAAATTTCACGTGTGAGGTGTTGTCATATTGAGGAGGTTAAGAAAGAGTAGAGGGCTTAAGTAATAAACTAAGATCAAAACCTAATGAATAATGCTAGCTAAACTATTCTCTCCAACTTGCAGTGGCGGAGCCACATACAACTCAGTGTGGGCAAATGTCCCCTAGATTTTAGACTTTTGGGGCGTATATAAATATTGTAGGTATTATATTTACTTTTTGAGATACGATACTAACCCCACTTGATACTAAATACATAGCTATTAGGATTAATTTATTTAAATTCATTATAGATTTTACTTGTAGATTTAAATAAATTCTATTTTTTATGATGAGCCTTATTTTAAATGAGGCCCATATTTTTAAATATAATTGAACTTTTACTTTATTGCAATTAGAACTTTAATAAAGCCCATTTAGTTAAACCCAAATACTCATTAATTAAACCTAACTCTTATCTTATCTCTAATCAAACACAGTTATCCTTCTCATCTACCATATCACTGTGCCAATAAAAGATCGGAAAAAAGAAAAAACATGTGTAGGGTAAAAGCTTGCTAGGACCAAAGGAGAAACAAAATTTTTGACAAAAGATAAATCTTCTAACTTTCTACGATGTTATTTGTTCAAATAATTTGCATAGATTCCATCAAAAATTGCATAAGCTCTCGTTTGAGGGTAATTTGAAAGACTACTAAAGTCACTTTTGATGGCTTTCATCGAGGACAATTGTAAATTGTCTTTCTTTTGATGTTGAAATGTAATTTTATTTAGTAGATTGATAATTATTATATTTTATTTATTTACAATTTATTGCCCCACTACCTCGTGGGTCTTGGCTCCGTCAGCGACTCCAAGCCTATCCTTACACTACAAAGAGAGAGAAAAGTGCGTATCTTTTGATTTAAATAAGTTATTAATTTTAGAAAAGTTAACAAAGTTAATTACATCGGTACAGTATGATGTTAACTACAAGAATTGCCCGGAGTCACGCATATCTATACGGGTGACCACGAGAAACACGGACAACAAGTGACTCTCGAGGGTTTGCTAAGCGGTAATCTCGGTTACCTTTATAATCTAAAGACTCGAAATTCTGGTGTAATTACACAATACCTCAAGGTACCAACTTAATCAACATTCTCATGGTGTGAAAGTAGTTGGAGGGTAGTCTAGATACTAGTCAAAACCTAATAGCTTAAAATTTTTGGATTAATTTGATTCATAGCAAGCCTCTATTTAGAAAAGATTAATGAACTCAAGTTGGATCTAGTTCTCCAAACACCTGGTGTCAGAGCTTATGTTGTCACCCAAAGTGAAGTCCATTTCATATAGTGGGAAGATCCTAAATTAGTATGGTTGTCAGCACATACTAAGGTCTTGTAGCCTTCAGTTATTTCAACATCCTATGTAGTTCAACATTCTATATTCATCCTATGGTCAAGCCAAAAGTCATATTAAATTGCGGATGGTGGATGATGCTAAGATTCCGATACAAGTGATGTTAGTTTGATTAGCCCACGGGTTATGAAAAATCCTGCAGATTTAGGATGAGTGTTCTTCTTCATAGTTGTCAGTTTAGACCGAATCAGCTGAATGCAATGGTTCTCGTGGATAATTAAACTATGCTCACAAGTAAAATGGTGATTGTTAAAAATTTCATGGATGAGTATAATCCCACATCAAAAAAGGTTAATGAAAACAACATGTGAAAGGATCAACATTGTTTATGAGACATAACTTAAATTTAGTGGATTACTGCACACTCGAAACTTTGTTGATCGTCCATTAGCAATTTAGCATGCTGAATTTCTAACATAACGCATATAGAATCTGCCACTTAATCCATCAAACATTTAATCAATATAAAACTATATATAACATAATTGGGGAGTTTATCATCTCAATCCATCAAACATTTTTCATTTTTTACCATTCCTCGTAATTTTAAGCAGTCAAGCCTTATGAAACCATAAAGGGTAACGCAATTTAGGGCGTCTCAGGATGGGGAAATAGGGGGAACACAGGTTCGATCCTCAAGCACAAAAAAACCCTTGGGCGAGCCAACCCATTGCACGTTGCCCTGATGCTCAAATACAATGGACTAGTCTCTTGGCCAAATGCGGGGGATCCGCTGGGCCAGGACAAAAAAGCCTTATGAAAGCTCTCGTGCCAACTTGTTCCCGGCATTATGTCGATTCGGTACCGTATGTGTATCATAAAATAGAAGTTAGTGGGTTTTGCATCAATATTAGATGTTGTTTCTACATTGTTGCTGTTTTTAGCTGAAATCAATCATTGATGTTAAAAGGTTTGCTGAATCTATATGTTCAAGATAAAAGGACGTTGAGGATGTTATCTCTCAGAGGATGACATTATCTCCATTGAGTAAAAGAATCTATCGGAGCACCCTATAGATGCATGTCATTAAGTAAAATAGTTAAGAGGTTAGATTGGGAATTATAAATACTATCAATAGTGTAATCACTACTCTCATCACGTGGTTGATAGGATTCCTTGAGGATCTCCATCTATTTATCTTTTTATTTTCCTTCTCGGGAGTTACTAGCTTTGAACGACACATTCGCTTTTCAAAGTGCTTTCTCCATATATATTTGAAAAATTCTACTTTCCTTTGACAAAATATTAGAGGGAAAAAAGACAAAGTTAGACTGAGATTTGTTTTCAATTTCCATACTCAAATTAAACCATCAACATTTTGATGTCTTGGTGTAATGGCGTGATTGACCTTCCATGTCAGGAGTATACCATGTTGAAGTCTTTGTTCAATCAAAAATTTGAGCAGCAAATTTTTCTTTCTTTCTTTCTTTTTTTTTTTTTTGTTATAAACTTTTGAATTTCAACAAAACCAAATCAAATAGATCCGTTGGAGTTAGGTGTGATTAATAGAGTAGATTTTAAGTTTTCAACTCTCAATGTTGAGGACGTGTCCATACTTTTTTAATAACAAGCGTATATTTGAGTATGGTTTGTGTTTGAGATGATTTATGCAGGTTTATCTGAGGTTAGAATCGATATTGAGATCAAGCGAGATGAACTTCAACTCCAGCGGATGAATCTACCAGCGGACTCATTGATGGCAGAATGGTCATCAATGAGTTCAAATGCTCATCGATGAACACCTTTCTGATCATCGATTTAGCTCTACATTGAAGATTTTAGCAAAGCCCCTTGGTCATCGATGGCGTGCGTATCATCGATGAGCCAAGTCATAAGTCTCATTGACCCCTATGGTCAAGGAAAATGCGAAGAGGCTTGGTTATCGATGGCGGTTGACTCATCGATGAGTATACCCATTGATGAGTGCAGGATGAAAACTTCGGATTTCGGTAATATTCAATCGACCCGCCGTTGCATTTGAGATATCCTCTCTCTATCTTGTTTCAAAATAATCTTTTCTAACCTAATTGAGAAAGAGGTAGAGTTTGAAGATTGGCGATCTTAAATCATCTAGATCATCGGTTCCTCGATCATCTTGTTGATGTGTTCTTCATTTGTTGATCACAAAATTAGAGTAGAGCAAGTCGCCCTAGATGCGTTGATCTCATAAATCGTTCTTCGAGATCGAACTCACAAGTTTTGAGAGCGGTTTGATCAACAAGGAGCTATAAGATCTTTTCATTTGAGAGTTATGATATTATTTTGTATTTAAAATACTCTTTTTATGATCTTTGGATTGGTTGTGCGATTGCACTCAATGGGTGATGGCGAGGTTAGTTTCTGAAGTAGGAGCTAGGCCTCTTGTGGACTAAGAGGTGTAGGCGATTAGTTGGGTATACTAGGGTGTGGTCTTGTAACACCTATTGGATTATGGTTTGTAATCCAAATAATGGGCTTCTGCATTGTGGAGGAAAAGTGGACATAGGATTTATCACGAACCATTATAAAATTCCTTTGTGTTTCTTGTGGTTGCTCATTTCTTATCTTTTCACTACAATTATCTTTATAAGCTTTTTATTTGATGAAAGTGAGTAACCTATTTAACCTTTATTTGCATCTAGATCCTAACAACATGAGGAGAGAGGGAAAATCAAATATTTTGAGGTAAAATTTTATTTATTTTTGTAGTAAACATCACAAAACATGCACCTTGAAGCTAGTTTTCAGGTTCGATGATGCATTCTTGGTAATTGATTGTCTACACGTGAAAACAGGTTTTAATTTTGAGAGCAATTAGTCGACTAATCTGCGGTAGTAGTCGACTAATCTGCCGGAGCGACGAAGGTGTGTTTAGCGTTGAGTCACGATAGTCGACTGTCACGTGTTGTAGTCGACTAATCTGATGGTAGTCGACTAATGAGTAGTAGTCGACTAATGCTGCGGTCAGCGGGTTTGGTTTTAAACCGGTTCGTTTAGAGTTTATAAATAACCCTAAGCGATTATTTGAAAGCAATCAAACCGTTTTGGGGCGGCTTTTGAGAGGGTTTGTGCATCTTTGGAGAGGAATCTTTTGAGAGATTGAGAGGTTTGTTTTTAGGGTTTTCTTTGTGAGAACTTGTAATCTAATTTGTATTCTCTCTTTCTATTAGTGAAAATCCTCCTTACCCGTGGGCGTAGGCAACTTGCGAACCAACGTAAATCTAGATGTCTTTCTTTGCTTTATTGTGTTTTGGCTTTACGTTTTGCGGTGGTTTCTCTCGGCGGGTTCAGCGATCCATGTTGCAAAACAATTTAAAGGCCTAGCTAAACTTTTATGATTCTCCTTTTATAGACTTTGTTATGGTTCTCCTTATCTGAAATTGAAATGTAAAATCACAATTTGTTTCAGGGAAGATGCCGACATGATCCTTTTATTTTATTTTTTTTTATCGTTGTTTGGGAGTCATATTGTAAACAATTAAAGACTCTGTTTAACTAATTAACTAATTATATTCTTTCTTCTCCAATCATCAGCAAAGCTGTAACCAGGTTGCTTATGACCAAATATGCCTCGGGTCTTTGCATCTACTTTTCGGATTGGGTTCAGCTTGGACTTATTAGATATGGTTTCTTTTAGTATTAGGATCTTTGTACTTTCATTAATATCTAATTAAGTGGGTTATGACTCATATTGGAAAATAATTATGTGCTGAAAACAGTTAATGGTGCAATCGGTGCTAAATCTCATGAATGATTAACAAATATTAATGCACACTTTTAGAGGAACTGTAGTCTTTGGACAAAGTGCTTTGAAGAAATTCCATACCTCACAGAGAATTTCATGTGAGAAAGAGGTGGTTTGAGTCTTCCAACTCATCGGAGACGAGGGGACAATTCGATCACCCTACCATCCTTTTATATACAAGAGAACCTTGGTGTTTAGCTTATTTAGAGACAACAACCTAAGAAGATTTTAACTTTGAGGGGGTAAATGGATTTCTAGATTTGCACATAGGTTGAGGAGAGTACCCCTCCTCTAACAGTGAACTTGTAAAGAGAGTTAACTGAGAAGTCTCCTGAATCAAAAAGGGTCCATGTGGGGGAATCAAGGGTTCCTGAATTGTTAGTCACCCTATAGGATGAGAGGTAGAGCATGAGGTTATGTTTGTCCAGTGTCTGAAGCTCATGAATAGATCTTCTAATAGTAGGTTGCTTCTTTCTTCTTTCTTGTTTGACACAATAAAACATGTGATAGAAAAATACTCAACGTACAAAAGAAAGAACAATCAGCGTGACTTCAAAACCAAAATCTAAATATATGAAAGTCCTAATATGTCTAAAATACAAAAAGCTGAGAAATTTAAAACATGTAGATCAATTCCTTTTGGAAGAAAAGCCACTGCTCTGCTAACAAGAGAGAATCAATCTTTGTAGTCTTCGGTTTCTGTATTGGGTTTTGGATATCAGGTCCTTAAGTCTTCAATAATTGCTTATTAGTCCTTCAAATCTTGAAAATTACATATTAGTCCCTTGCATATTTAATATTTGCATATTGGTCCCTCAAATCCTATAGGGTCTTGCAAAATAGTCCTTCAAATTAAATCGTGTTAGATTTAGGGAATATTCCAAATCTATCAGCTTGTAGGCAAACCGATCGCTTTATGCCTTTATAATGTTCTCTAACCCATTCTTGATATATTTAAACCCAATACCCACTTAAAATAAATCCCACTTGAGTTCTTCTTCTCTAATAGTTAGCAAAAATCCAACCCAAAGTTGATCGTATTTTGGGTTAGGAGTTAACCCAACCATGTTTTGGTTTTAACTAAAATACTAATAGAGGGACCATATTGCAAGACCCTATGGGATTTGAAGGACTGATATGCTACTTCGAGATTTGAGGGACTTATATGCAATATTTTAAGATGTGGGGCTAATATGCAATTTTCAAGATGCAATTATTGAAGATTTAAGAGGCTAATATCTAAAAAACCCTTCTGTACTTATTTTAGCAACATTATAATACCTATATAAATATTAGCAATAACACATCATCAAAACTTTTAAAGTGCAGATTGGTTACTGATTACTAAAGCAACATCCAGTCACGTGTATTTGTTGATGGCAGGAATTTGATTCCTGTTCTAATATCCATTTAACATATAAAATCGCCATGCATATATTCCTCAACGTTTAGCTGGATTTGTTGTCCTACCAAAATTTGACGTATAAAAGTCTCCATAACATAGATTTATTTCGATTGCTCCACAGGGGCGAATCTGTGCATACAAACTTGGGTGACATGAAAATTACATTTATAACCTTCTAAGCATAAATTTGCACCTTAATTCTTGCTTGTATAACCACTAAGAAAAATGACATGGTGAGATGAAATCCTTATCGAAGATAGCCCGCTAGACTACCCGACACGATAAGCCCGCTAGACTACCCGATACAATGATTGTCACCGCCCATTATGATTTGCATTCATCATGATCTATATATAGAAAAATTATATCGCTTTGAAATTTATAATTATTATGTTAGTTATGTGCAAAAGGATGACTATTAAGTTGTCTCAAAATCAACATATTAAACTAGTTTGATTCATATCCTAGAAGACTTCAAAATATGTGAAAATTTCACACACACACACATATATTCTTCTAAGAAAGTTTTTCTAAATTACCCAAGCAAACATAACACACACACACATATATATATATATATATATATATATATATATATATATATATATATATATATATATATATATATATATATATATATATATATATATATATAGAGAGAGAGAGAGAGAGAGAGAGAGAGAGAGAGCTTTGTCATGATTCCTCTCTAAAGATATTGCTTACCATTAATCTTGGCGCTTATCCTTGTTTAGAGACAGCCCTTAGGGTACATGTTAAGAAAGGTTAAATACTATACAATTACCTCCATTATCATAAATATTTGCGTAAAACTTAATGCTTTAAGTTTGTACGCATTTCCATGGTAATGAAAGTAATTAGACATCATTTTATATTTCTTAAAATATCCCTAAGGTCACAAATAGAAAACCAGATTCTAATACTTCAAATTAATTAAAATTAGTAGATGTATACTAGACATTACATGTGAGACTATTGACTTTTCTTGTACCTGAACTTTTAACAAGCCTGTCCAAAGACTACAGTTCCTCTAAAAGTGTGCATTAATATTTGTTAATCATTCATGAGATTTAGCACCGATTGCACCATTAACTGTTTTCAGCACATAATTATTTTCCAATATGAGTCATAACCCACTTAATTAGATATTAATGAAAGTACAAAGATCCTAATACTAAAAGAAACCATATCTAATAAGTCCAAGCTGAACCCAATCTCCGAAAAGTAGATGCAAAGACCCGGAGGCATATTTGGTCATAAGCAACCTGGTTACAGCTTTGCTGATGATTGGAGAAGAAAGAATATAATTAGTTAATTAGTTAAACAGAGTCTTTAATTGTTTACAATATGACTCCCAAACAACGATAAAAAAAATAAAATAAAAGGATCATGTCGGGGCATCTTCCCTGAAACAAATTGTGATTTTACATTTCAATTTCAGATAAGGAGAACCATAACAAAGTCTATAAAAGGAGAATCATAAAAGTTTAGCTAGGTCTTTAAAATTGTTACAAGGACCGCTGAACCGCCGAGAAACCACCACAAACGATAGCAAAACACAATAAAGCAAGAAGACATGAGATTTACGTGGTTCGCAAGTTGCCTACGCCCACGGGTAAGGAGGGGATTTTCACTAATAGAAAGAGAGAATACAAATTAGGATTACAAGTTCTCACAAAGAAACCCTAAAACAAACCTCTCAATCTCTCAAAAGATCTCCTCTCCAAAGATGCACAAAACCCTCTCAAAAGTCGCTCCAAAACGCTTGATTGCTTTCAAATAATCGTTTAGGGTTATTTATAAACTCTAAACGAACCGGTTTAAAACCAAAACCCGCTGACCGCTTCAGATTAGTCGACTACTACTTCAGATTAGTCGACTACTACCGCAGATTAGTCGACTACAACACGCATTAGTCGACTACTCGGACTCAACGCGAAACACACCTTTCGTCGCTCGCAGATTAGTCGACTACTACCGCAGATTAGTCGACTACTACCGCAGATTAGTCGACTACAACACGCATTAGTCGACTACTACCGCAGATTAGTCGACTACAATACCTAGTAGTCGACTAACAACCTCGAACCGTTTTGTGCATGTTTTGTGCATGTTCTACAATTCTCCACCTCGCATATCATTTGATTTACCTCAAATTTTGGACCTAACACCGAAGAACACCAAGAACATCTAGAGAGATCACCATTAGCCAATCCAGCTAATCCAAAGGCCACTACACCGCTGACCGCTTCAGATTAGTCGACTACTACCGCAGATTAGTCGACTACTACCGCAGATTAGTCGACTACAACACGCATTAGTCGACTACTACCGCAGATTAGTCGACTACTACCGCAGATTAGTCGACTACAACACGCATTAGTCGACTACTACCGCAGATTAGTCGACTACTACCGCAGATTAGTCGACTACTACCGCAGATTAGTCGACTACAACACGCATTAGTCGACTACTACCGCAGATTAGTCGACTACTACCGCAGATTAGTCGACTACAACACGCATTAGTCGACTACTACCGCAGATTAGTCGACTACTACCGCAGATTAGTCGACTACAACACGCATTAGTCGACTACTACCGCAGATTAGTCGACTACTACCGCAGATTAGTCGACTACTACCGCAGATTAGTCGACTACAACACGCATTAGTCGACTACTACCGCAGATTAGTCGACTACAACACGCATTAGTCGACTACTACCGCAGATTAGTCGACTACTACCGCAGATTAGTCGACTACAACACGCATTAGTCGACTACTACCGCAGATTAGTCGACTACAACACGCATTAGTCGACTACTACTCAGATTAGTCGACTACTACCGCAGATTAGTCGACTACTACCGCAGATTAGTCGACTACTACCGCAGATTAGTCGACTACTACCGCAGATTAGTCGACTACTACCGCAGATTAGTCGACTACTCATCGAGATTAGTCGACTACTACCGCAGATTAGTCGACTACTACCGCAGATTAGTCGACTACAACACGCATTAGTCGACTACTACCGCAGATTAGTCGACTACTACCGCAGATTAGTCGACTACTACCGCAGATTAGTCGACTACTCATCAGATTAGTCGACTACTACTTCAGATTAGTCGACTACAACACGCATTAGTCGACTACTCATCAGATTAGTCGACTACAACACGCATTAGTCGACTACTACCGCAGATTAGTCGACTACTACCGCAGATTAGTCGACTACTACCGCAGATTAGTCGACTACTACCGCAGATTAGTCGACTACTACCGCAGATTAGTCGACTACTACCGCAGATTAGTCGACTACTACCGCAGATTAGTCGACTACTACCGCAGATTAGTCGACTACAATACCTAGTAGTCGACCATCGAACTCAAAACTGGCTTGTGCATGTTTTGTGCATGTTCTACAATTCTCCACCTCGCACATCATTTGATTTACCTCAAATTTTGGACAACACCGTAAGAACACCAAGAACATCTAGAGAGATCACCATTAGCCAATCCAGCCAATCCAAACAAGCACTACACCGCGATCGCCACGCATTCTCCACCGGATCAAGCTCACCGTAGTTCACCTCAAATCATCTCCACCTTACCCACACTAGGGCCATGCCCTCTTGGGCAAATCAACAAGAGTCGATATGAAGCAAGTCTAAGCAATGCTTAAACTTACTACTGTGACCACCTTGGTTAACATGTCCGCTGGATTCTCATTCAGATGCACCTTCATGAGAGAAATATCACCTCTATGACATCCCGCACAAAATGATACCGACATCAATATGCTTGGTACGAGCATGATGAACCCGATTCTTCGCCAAGTGAATTGCACTCGACCGCCACACCACAAGTTCACGCTTCCGCCAATCCCCAAATCGCCTAGAAGACCCCACAACCACAATGCTTCCTTCACTCTCCGCCATGGCCATGTACTCACTCCGTAGTAGAAAGTGCCATCAGAGTCTGTAACATCGACAACTAACCGAGCCCCATGTATCTTGAATACATAACCAAGAGTAGATCCGCCTATCTAGATCGCCGCATAATCGAGTCCACAAACCCGCCAATCGGACATGTTTCTCCACCAAAACACGCATCAGACAATCTGACTTTAAGTACTGGGACCCACTTCATCGCCCCGGCGCTCTTCCCTGATTCGCCATGAATCTACGACCACACTAACCGCCAGGAAATATCTCATGTACACACCATTGCATACATTAAACCGCCAATCAGACTAGCATAGGAACACGCCCATGTGCTTTCTTCCACAGAGTGGGAGATTGATTACCGTAAAGCCTAAAGTGTGGAGCCAATGGAGTCACCACCGACTTAGCACTTTGCATCCCGAACCTCGCGATCACCCGCCTATGTAGCCCTTCCGACTAAGAACAATCGCCGATTCGCTCTCTTCTAATCTCCATACCCAAGATTTTCCTAGCAAAGACCCATGTCCTTCATCTCAAACTCTTCACCAAGTTGAGATTTCAACCTATCTATCTCCACCCCGCTCTTAGAAGCAATAAGCATGTCATCCACATACAAAAGAAGATAGATAAAATTACCTCCGCGAAGCTCAATGTAAACACAACAATCATGATCGCTGAAAACCCATGCCTCAAAGATGAAGGAGTCAAATCGCTTGTACCATCAGCCGAGATTGCTTTAATCCATACGGTGACTTCCTCAAACGACACACATGATTCTCCTTATCCTCAACCTTGTAGCCCTCAGTTGATGCATGTAGATCTCTTCATCCAAGTCTCCGTGCAAGAAGGTCGCTTTTAACATCGAAGTTGATCCGACTCAAAATCACCATGAGCAACAATACTCAATAGCACCGAATAGAAGTATGTTTCACCACCGGAGAAAATATCTCATTGTAATCCACACCCTCTTTCTCAGGCAAAACCCTTAGCCACTAGCCTCGCCTTGTATCTTACACCACCGAAGCTCAAAGATCTTCCTTTCTTTTAAACACCCACTTACAACCAATAGCTTTTCTTCCTACTGCAATGGGACCACCTCCCATGTT
This sequence comes from Asparagus setaceus, assembly GCA_012295165.1. Taxonomy (NCBI): domain Eukaryota; kingdom Viridiplantae; phylum Streptophyta; class Magnoliopsida; order Asparagales; family Asparagaceae; genus Asparagus; species Asparagus setaceus. The sequence continues at coordinate 62,726,260 of CM022704.1, forward strand.
TGGTTCTTCCAAGAGATTCCATCTCTTCCTCCATCGCAGCCAACCAACTCTCACTATCCTTGTCTCGAATAGCTTCCTTGAAGGAGACCGCTCGTCCTCCTCCACCGAGTGCGATTCAACCATATTAGCTCCCATAGTGCTTTAGGGGTTGATCAGCCCCAACTTTAAGACTGCTTGTATGCTCGCTTTGGCCTAGTGGAAGCCAAATTATCCACGAGCTGTTGTTGTAGTGCCTGTATTTTCCTCTCGAACCTCCCCGCCAAGCTCATCATCTACCCGACTTCCCACTTGAGCACGATTAGAACCTAGTTGGTCTTTAGGTTCTATTTCAATAACCCGAGACTTAGAAGTCTCACCGGTCATAACACCATCATCCTTGGACGCCCTAGCAATCATGGATTTCTCATCAAAGGTAACATCCTGGCGATCACGAACTTTGAATCTTCCAGACACCAAAGGCGATAGCCTTTACGCCTTTGCATATCCCAAGAATATTGCCTTCGCTCGCCGCTTTCTTTCCTCGTTGACGGATAGTAGGCGGTACATCCAAAATTCGAGCCTATCATAATCAGATGTTCTCACCACACCCTATAGGGTGTATCACCATCCAATGTCGAATGTGGTGAACGGTTCACAATGTAACAAGTCAGAAGCACCGCCGCCTTCACCATTCGTTGCCCAATCTCGCATAAGATCGCATACTCACTGCTTTCCCGCAGCATTGTACAGTGCCTCCTCACGACCCCATTCTTGTGGTGTAGACTCGACGCCCAAAGGTCGAACAATTCTCCCCGATCACGTAACTCCTTGAAAGCACCATCTGAGAAATGCATCTGCATCGATCTCTCGGCGCTTCAATTTTTCCCGTCTCCGTTCTCAACCATTGTTCTCCACTTCTTGAATGTCTCAACACCTCATTCTTGTGCTTGAAAAATAAATCCAAGCATACCTAGAATAATCATCAATAAACGAGACATAATACTGAACCACCTTGAAGTTGTCCGAGCGGACCCCAAACATCCGTGTGCACATAATCTAGTATCCCTCTTTAGACTTGCTGCTCGAAACTTGACCTCGTGTGACTTTCCATACACACAATCCTCGCAAAAATCCATGCTAGGTTCCTTCGATTCTTCACAGACCCTCTTTACCAAGCGTAACTAGACCCTTCTCGACATATGCCCAAGCCGCCTATGCCATAACCGTGTGCTCACATGGGTCTCCACCACTTCCTTCAGTTCCAACCGTGATCTCCCTGCCACCGTCGTGATTCGAGAGAGTAGGTTACCGTGATCTAACACCCTTCATCACTACTAAGGAACCACGAACAACCTTCTTCAATTGCTTTCCTCACAACTCGCAACCACCGAGTCCAAAGCACCAACCGAGATAAGATTCTTCCGCAAGTCGGGAACATGCCTCACATCCGCCAAGGTTCGAACCACTCCATCATGCATCTTGATTTTGATATTACCTAGCCCCACTGCTTTACAAGCATGGTTATTCCCCATCAATACAGCTTCCCCATCAATGCCTCTGTAGGTAGTAAACCACTTCCTATTTGGACACATATGGTAAGAGCAACCGTAATCAAGTATCCACTTCCTGAGATCTCCTCGCCACTGCGGACGACATAGCATTCCTTATCGCCCTTCCTCAAACGTAGCTCGCTTCTTCCTTGCCCTCTCCTCTCGCCTTGTTGTTGTTCTTCTTTCCACCTACTCTCTTATTTGGATGGCCGACTTTGAAATGTCCAGCTTCACCGCGACTTGAAACATCCTTTTCCCGCAAGAGGTCTTGATTTAGATCTAGACTTTCCTCCCTTGCCTTTTCCTCGCTCATTGCTCCTTCCTCTTGCAAACAATCCTGCGCTTGTTCCTCGGTTACGCTATACATGTACTACTATTGCATTCAAGATCGTCCTAGAAGTACCGTTCTAGTCTCATCCATCTTCGATTTTCTCCCACAAGCCTCGGTGTTTGCACTGTGTTCTCATAAGACTTCTGAGGCGTAGTATAGGCTACCGATCCTCGCCTCCTACTTTAACATCTATGTCTTTCAAATCTGATATGATCCTATCAAACTTGTTGATGTGTTCCTGATTGATGAGCCCTCCTCCATCTTGCAAGTATACAATTTGGATTTTAAGTAGATCCGGTTAGTTAGACTCTTCGTCATGAAGGTACCTCTAACTTCTTCCACACTGCACTGCTTCTCTCCATCTACCAAGAAAGCTACATCCCTCTCGAGGCATAGGATAATCGACGCCGCTTCCGTGATCCAACTCCTCCCAATCCTCATCGACATATCCTTATTCTTCTTCTCCTTTCCATCCAAAGTCTTGTGCAATTTTTGCGAAATTAGAAAGTTTTTCATCTCATCCTCCAATAAGAAAAATCGTTCTTCCCATTGAACTTTTCAATCTCGAATTTTCCCACTTTGACCGATGACGGTTGACGCCATCCTCTGTTTGTCTTCGTGAATCCGCTTCTCTCGTGAATCACCGAACACCCTCAAATTAGAAATTACACCACTTTCAATCAACAATAGCTCGATACCAATTGTTGGGCACGCGACCGCGGAACCGCCGAGAGAAACCACCGCAAACGTAAAGCCAAAACACAATAAAGCAAGAAGACACGAGATTTACGTGGTTCGCAAGTTGCCTACGCCCACGGGTAAGGAGGGGATTTTCACTAATAGAAAGAGAGAATACAAATTAGGATTACAAGTTCTCACAAAGAAACCCTAAAACAAACCTCTCAATCTCTCAAAAGATCTCCTCTCCAAAGATGCACAAAACCCTCAAAAGTCGCCCAAAACGTGCTTGATTGCTTTCAAATAATCGGTTTAGGGTTATTTATAAACTCTAAACGAACCGGTTTAAAACCAAAACCCGCTGACCGCTTCAGATTAGTCGACTACAACACGATTAGTCGACTACTCATCAGATTAGTCGACTACAACACGATTAGTCGACTACAACACGATTAGTCGACTACTCGCACTCAACGCTAAACACACCTTTTCGTCGCTCGCAGATTAGTCGACTACTACCGCAGATTAGTCGACTACTACCGCAGATTAGTCGACTACAACACGATTAGTCGACTACTCATCAGATTAGTCGACTACAATACCTAGTAGTAATTACCCAACTCGAAAACCTGCCTTGTGCATGTTTTTGTGCATGTTCTACAAAAATAAATAAAATTTTACCTCAAAATATTTGATTTTCCCCTCTCTCCTCATGTTGTTAGGATCTAGATGCAAGCTAGGTGGTTAAATAGGGTTACTCAGCCTTTTCATCAAATAAAAAGCGATAAAGATAATTGTAGTGAAAAGATAAGAAATGAGCAACCACAAGCGCAAACACAAAGGAATTTTTATAATGGTTCAGATAAATCCTATGTCCACTCTTCCTCCACAACAGGAAGGGCTTCCATTATTTGGATTACAAACCATAATCCAATAGGTGTTACAAGACCACACCCTAGTATACCCAACTAATCGTCTACACCTCTTAGTCTCACACAGTAGTAAGCCTAGCTCCCAGCTAGAAAACTAACTCTCAGTTAACACCGGCTTGAGTGCACTGTACAAACCAATCCAAAGATCATAAAAAGAGTATTTTAAATACAAAAATAATATCGATAACTCTCAAATGAAAAGATCTTATAGCCCTTGTTGATCAAACCGTTCTTCTGAAACTTGTGAGTTCAGATCTGGAAGAACGACGATGAGATCAACGATCTAGGGCAGCACTTGTCGACGACGGTAGATCAACAAATGAAGAACACATCAACAAGATGATCGAGGAACTGGATGATCTAGATGATTTAAGATCGCCAATCTTCAAACTCTACATCTCTCTTTCTTTCTCAATTAGGTTAGAAAAGATTATTTTGAAACAAGATAGGAGAGGGGATATCTCAGCTGCAACGAAGGGCTGAGATTGAATATTACTGAAATCTGAGTTTTCATCCCAGACTCATCAATGGGCATTAGCTCATCGATGAGTCAACTGCTCATCGATAACCAAGCCTCTTCTGCATTTTTCCTTGACCGATAGGGGCTTACCAATCGATGACCTATGACCTTGGCTCATCGATGATACGTACGCTCATCGATGACCAAGGGGCTTCGGTTAAAATCTTCAATAGGTAGGAGCTTACAAATCGATGAATCTGTAGCAGGTTCATCGATGAGCATTTGAACTCATTGATGACCATTCTGCTCATCAATGAGTCTGCTTTGTAGATTCATCTGTTGAGTTGAAGTTCATCTCGTTTGATCTCAATATCGATTCTAACCTGTATAAACCTGTACAAATCATCTCAAACACAAACCATACTCAAATATACGTTTGTTATTAAAAAAAAGTATGGACACGGTCCTAACATTGAGAGTTGAAAACTTAAAAATCTACTCTATTAATCACACTCGAACTCCAACGGATCTATTTGATTTGGTTTTGTTGAAATTCAAAAAGTTTATAACAAAAAAAAAAAAAAAAAAGAAAGAAAAATTTGCTGCTCAATTTTTTGATTGAACAAAGACTTCAACATGGTATACTCCTGACATGGAAGGTCAATCACGCCATTACACCAAGACATCAAAATGTTGATGGTTTAATTTGAGTATGGAAATTGAAAACAAATCTCAGTCTAACTCTTTTGTCTTTTTCCCCCTCTAATATTTTGTCAAAGGAAAGTAGAATTTTTCAAATATATATGGAGAAAGCACTTTGAAAAAAGCGAATGTGCAAGTCGTTCAAAGCTAGTAACTCCTGAGAAGGAAAATAAAAAGATAAATAGATGGAGATCCGAAGGAATCCTATCAGAACCATCGTATAGGAGTAGGGTGATTACACTATTGATAGTGGCTATAATTCCCAATCTAACTCTCTTAACTATTTATGAATGATACAGATCTATAGGGTGTTCTGATAGATTCTTTACTCAATGGAGATAATGTCATCCTCTACTCGATGGAGATAATGTCATCCTCAACGTCCTTTTATCTTGGAACATATGTAGGATCTCAGCAAACCTTTTAACATCAATGATTGATTTCAGCTAAAAACAGCAACAATTGTAGAAACAACATCTAATATTGATGCAAAACCCACTAACTTCTATTTTATGATACACATACGGTACCAGAATCGACTAATGTCGGGAACAAGTTGGCACGAGAGCTTTTCATAAGGCTTTTTTTTTTTGGTCCTGGCCCAGCGGTATCCCCCCGCATTTGCGAGAGACTAGTCCGCTGTACGAGCATCGTGGGCAACGTGCAATGGGTTGGCTCTGGCCCGAAGGGTTTTTTGCAGGCTTGAGGGATCGAACCCAGGTTCCCCGGCTTTCCCCCATCCTGAGACGCAAGCCCCTAACCACTTGCGCCACCCTTGCGGGTTTCATAAGGCTTGACTGGCTTAAAAATTACGAGGAATGGCAAAAAAATGAAAAAAAAAAAAATGTTTGATGGATTGAGATGATAAACCCCCCAATTATGTTATATATAGTTTATATATTGATTAAATGTTTGATGGATTAAGTGGCAGATTCTATATGCGTTATGTTAGAAATTCAGCATGCTAAATTGCTAATGGACGATCAACAAAGTTCTCGAGTGTGCAGTAATCCACTAAATTTAAGTTATGTCTCATAACAATGTTGATCCTTTCACATGTTGTTTTCTTTATTAACCTTTTTTGATGTGGGATTATACTCATCCATGAAATTTTTAACAATCACCATTTTTACTTGTGAGTATAGTTTAATTATCCACGAGAACCATTGCTGATTCGCTGATTCGGTCTGAACTGACAACTATGAAGAAGAGACTGACTATCCTAAATCTGCAGGATTTTTCATAACCCGTGGGCTAATCAAACTAACATCACTTGTATCGGAATCTTGAGCATCTTCCACCATCCGCAATTTAATATGACTTTTTGGCTTGACCATAGGATGAATATAGAATGTTGAACTACATAGGATGTTGAAATAACTGAAGGCTACAAGACCTTAGTATGTGCTGACAACCATACCACCTAGGATCTTCCACCATATGAAAATGGGACTTCACTCTCTTGGGTGACAACATAAGCTCTGACACCAGGTGTTTGGAGAAACTAGATCCAACTTGGAGTTCATTAATCTTTCTTAAATAGAGGCCGGTTATGAATCAAATTAATCCAAAAATTTTAAGCTATTAGGTTTGACTAGTGATATCTAGACTACCCTCCAACTACTTTCACACCATGAGAATAAAAAGTGTGGACTTCATTTTTTTGGATTAATTACAAGTTGGTACCTTGAGGTATTGTGTAATTACACCGTAATTCTGAGTCTTTGTATTTACAAAGGTAACCCTGAGATTACTGCTTGTACAAACCTGAGAGTCACTTGTTGTCCAGGTTTCAGGGTCACCCGTATAGATATGCAGACTCCAAGATCACCCTTGTAGTTAACATCATACTTCAAGGTACCGGGATGTAATTAATCCTTTTGTTAACTTTTCTAAAAATTAATAACTTATTTAAATCAGTATACATGCACTTTTCTCTCTCTTGTAGTGTAAGGATAGGCTTGGAGTCAGTGACGGAGCCAAGACCCACGAGGTAGTGGGGGCAATAAATTGTAAATAAATAAAATATAATAATTATCAATCTACTAAATAAATTCATTAATACATTTCAACATCAAAAGAAAGACAATTTACAATTGTCCTCGATGAGTTTTCATCAAAGTGACTTTAGTAGTCTTTTCAAATTACCTCAAACAGAGAGCTTATGCAATTTTTGATGGAATCTTATGCAAATTATTTGGAACAAATAACATCGTAGAAAGTTAGAAGATTTATCTTTTTCGCTAAAATTTTGTTTCTCCTTTGGTCCTAGTCAAGTTTTACCCTACACATGTTTTTCTTTTTCCGATTCTTTTATTGGCACAGGATATGGTAGATGAGAAGGATACCCGTGTTTGATTAGAGATAAGATAAGAGTTAGGTTTAATTAATGAGTATTTGGGTTTAACTAAATGGGCTTTATTAAAGTCTAATTGCAATAAAGTAAAAGTTCAATTATATTTAAAAATATGGGCCTTCATTTAAAATACATGTCATCATAATAAAAATAGAATTTATTTAAATCTACAAGTGGTCTATAATGAATTTAAATAAATTAATTCTAATAGCTATGTATTTGAAGTATCAAGTGGGGCAATATTAGTATCGTATCTCAAAAGTAAATATAATACCTACAATATTTATATACGCCCCAAAAGATCTAAAATCTAGTGGGGACATTTGCCCACACTGAGTTGTATGTGGCTCCGCCACTGCAAGTTGGAGAGAATAGTTTAGCTAGCATTATTCATTAGGTTTTGATCTTAGTTTTACATTTAAGCCCTCTACTCTTTCTTAACCTCCTCAATATGACAACACCCTCACACGTGAAATTTCAGCACACACAACCATACTTAAGGATGACTGCGCCTTCTCTATATTAAAATTTTGAATTTAAAACTATTAGATTTTCATGACAACGCATTAGTGAATAGAAATATATAGTGTTAGAATAACATTTAACCAAGTTATATATAGTACTCTGGCTGATATAATTTACATTTTTCAAGGTAGGCAAGCATCTTCAAAGTTACAAACCTAAACAAAAGAAGCAGCAGCATCAATAAATACCTTTGCCGCCTTCGCCGGCACCTTAATAATTCGTCGTAATCAAATCCTCATTAAATGATAAAGATATGAAGATATTGTATGAACATGAAAATGTGGTGATAAGAATGAGAGGGGCAAACAAAGAAAGAAAATTAAATAAAATCCAATAGAAACAAAACATGTGGTTGGTGGTATGACAGCAGCCCCACATATTTCCACCCTCATCTAGCTAATCAATACAAGGCAGCTCCCATCATCCTCCTATTATGACCTTTATCATCTTATCTTATTTTATTACTTTCTCTAATAATGCCATCTATATTACTAACAAACTTCCAAATGGACGATTTTTCACATAATATAAAATTCATGAGAGCTTTATTCTTTAAAAAGAAAAAGAAAAAGAGAAAAAAAAACATAAAAAGAAAATGAGAGCAACAAACTATTCTCAAGGAGAATAATATTATTGAAAATCTATAAATTGTTCCTCCATCTTTTTGGTTAAGAAGAGAAAAGCATCTTCGTATGCAGAATGTTCTGATAAGATTTACATTCTTTCTCAATAACTCATAAATTGATTTTATGCTAAAATCAACGAGTTCAAAAATAAAAAAAAGGGTTATGGTAAGCATCTTCATGCTTCAATTTTATGAAGAAGTTTTCTCAAGCATCAAACTTAAAATCTCTCAATCTCATCTCTATACATCACAGGAAGCAACAATTCACAACTCAATATCCATTCATATAATCTCTATAAAATTTCCATTAAAGCATATAATGAACACGCAAGAACGAAAATAAAGGCTAACCAAGTTCAAATCATCAGCGCTTAGCACGCCTAGCCTTAACCTTGGTCTTCTTCATCGGCTCTTGCTTCCCGAAAATCCCACAAAACCCACAACCAGAAAGTTTCGGCGACGGCGGATCGATCGCCGGCGAAACTTGGCCGGTTCGATACCTGACGCCGCCGCCGCCGTTGGATCGGCTGCGGTCGAGCATGCTGACGGAGCCGACGCTGCGGGAGTGCCTCAGCTCTGCACGGCCTTCGGCTTCTCCGTCTTCTGCTTTCTTTGGTTGTTTCATTTCATCGGATAGGAATCTATCCTCCCATACTAATCCTGAGGAGCCTGATCTTCTGAATGTTTCACTTGACCTCTGAAGCCCAGCCATCTGAATTGAGGTTGATTTTTGATATCTCTATCTAGTTTTGGTTTTGGTTTTGGTGTTGGAGTTTTTAAGTTGAGGAGTAGGTATAGATTCTATAGGAAGTTAAGCATATGTTTTATAACTTTTATTCAAGAAACTTCTAATTTTTATACATATATAAATATATAAATAAGAGAACAAGGAGAGAAGAGTCATGTGGTGGTGACCTTGGTGGTAAAATATGCGCAAGTTTATAAAATTGGATTTTTTATGTTAATCCCTCAAGAAGAAACAAATGCTATTAGGTTCCCAAATTCTGATACACTGTTTCAAAATAGCCATCCACTTAGTACTTTTGCTTTCGATTGGAGGGACTAATTTGGAATAACATACTGGAGAATTGACCTAATAGAAATTTTAATGATTTGAAGGACTGATTTTTAAATAAGATAAGCATCAGGAGACACTACCAGCAATTTCAATGATTTGACGAACTAATTTTGAAATATTAAATATTGAGGGAATAGTATAGAAAAACCCTATAAAATAAATATATATGGCAACTAACATGATGATTAAGTTTTGATTTCTTTTTACTAGTCTTTGGTCTTTCTTTGCTTGTTATTTTATTGTTTGCACTTCTTTGACTGCTTCTTTGTTGATGTTTCTCCACCTAGTTGAGAAGCCAGAGTTTCTGGCCACAATTTTCATGAGTGCCCCCAGCTACTTAATTATTACTTAATTACTTGAACAATTGAAAGTCTGCTTCAAACTATTAGTCGTTGACCATGAAACCGTAGGCATCATTATTTCACAAATTAGTATAGGTAGACTATGAGAATTACACTAATGTTATTGTATCAAAAAATGTGGCTCCCATGTAAATTCATGACCTTTTTTTTTTTGCTATGTACAATACTAAGTAACTTATTATAGCTTACTAGTAGTAATACAAACTAAAGCATCGTTTACTGACAAATGCGGCCAAATAAATTACTAAGCATCACTTGTTGCTTATTTGAACAATCAATATGCCCCATATGATTAATTAGTATTTGACCAAGGAAGTAAAAGCATGACCTAGTCACAAATATAACAAACAAATTCTGTTTAACATTTTGATAAGAATATAATATAATGTTTTTTATTCTTGACATATTTGATCATCATTTCGGCATGCTTTTTATCTTTTCAAGTACTCGATGCCATTCCTCAACCCAAAAAAAAAAAAAGTACTTGATATCTGTTCATATTGGATATCTAGCAAGCATATCTAGATATTCATCTGTCTAAAACAAGTACAATATGATAGTTGTAGTTTGCACGGTATCTCCAATATTTATATTGATTAATTAACACATACACACACATATAATTAAATTAAAAAAAACAGTATTATACTTCTTTTTGATATTAGATCCTTAAACCTCCATACTTCTAATTAGCCCAATCTAGCTAATATTTGTTTTTGAGCCAAATCTTTTATGAGAAAAGTATTTGAGCCAAATCTAAGCTAGGTTTTACTAAATATGAACATTGAGTAATAATCCGAACAATATGTATTCTTATATCTGATAAAAGAAACATGTGACTTTTACTTTTGGTTTGGTAGCTAGGGGGTTTGAAGAGGGAAGGTGAGATGAGAGAAGGTGCAATGAGGTGGAGGGATGGACATCTTTTTAACCTGTTATGTTTGGTTGGAAGGGACCGGAAGAGAGATGCATGCTTTTGTAGTTTATTTTCTCTCTCCTCTTGCGTCCTCTCAATTTGGAGGGATTCTTCTCTCTCTAACCTTTTAGTTTATTTTGTGGTGTCCCCTTTCTGCCCTCACTCTACCTCCCTCTCTAAAAAGCTCTTATCAAAAGCAAATCTAAATTTTGTCCCTTCCCTCTTCTCACCTTCCCTCCTCCCGAACTAAGCCTAATGATCCAACTAAGTCATGACGTAGAAGGAAGAATCATACAAGGGTAGATATTACAGAGGCCAATATTATATATAGGAAAGCGTTAGGACATGTTGCTTACGTAGAGTTGCTCTTCTACATCAATGGAAGATGTATATGTAGCAACTTTAAGGAACACAATGCACAAAACTAATCTGCTTTCTCCCTTGTGCTTTAATGTCTTGCCTACTCATTCTAAAGTTGGTTAATATTAAGTAGGGCTAAGTGCACACGGAACCCTGTGGTATGGCGTTTTTGAACTCATTATCCATACAGTTTGATTTTGACAGACAGGCCGTCTGAGTGAAATTTTCACGCTTTTACCCTCAGAAAAAGGAAAAATTACTTTTTAACAAGTAGACCCACCAAAAATAAAAGAGTCAAAAAGATATTACTCAGAAAGTCTATTTGTCAAAATCAAACTATAGAGACAATGATATAAACATCTAAAATCAAACTGCAGGGGTTGATCTATGTGCAATTAAACCTGTTAAGTAAGATTGCATTTCATATCATTTGTTCTCCTTTTGACTTGATGTAACATTCAAAAATAGCGGGCTAGCTTTCATCACTAGCTCTATTCAATAATCTTGACTGTGTCTAAGGATGACATAGGCAAATTTGGGGAGGTCCTCAGAAATGGAGAGATTTCTACATAGTCCTAGAAACGATAAATATGCCCCATATGATTAATTAGTATTTGACCAAGGAAGTAAAAGCATGACCTAGTCACAAATATAACAAACAAATTCTGTTTAACATTTTGATAAGAATATAATATAATGTTTTTTATTCTTGACATATTTGATCATCATTTCGGCATGCTTTTTATCTTTTCAAGTACTCGATGCCATTCCTCAACCCAAAAACAAAAAAAGTACTTGATATCTGTTCATATTGGATATCTAGCAAGCATATCTAGATATTCATCTGTCTAAAACAAGTACAATATGATAGTTGTAGTTTGCACGGTATCTCCAATATTTATATTGATTAATTAACACATACACACACATATAATTAAATTAAAAAAAACAGTATTATACTTCTTTTTGATATTAGATCCTTAAACCTCCATACTTCTAATTAGCCCAATCTAGCTAATATTTGTTTTGAGCCAAATCTTTTATGAGAAAAGTATTTGAGCCAAATCTAAGCTAGGTTTTACTAAATATGAACATTGAGTAATAATCCAACAATATGTATTCTTATATCGATAAAAGAAACATGTGACTTTTACTTTGGTTTGGTAGCTAGGGGTTTGAAGAGGGAAGGTGAGATGAGAGAAGGTGCAATGAGGTGGAGGGATGGACATCTTTTTAACCTGTTATGTTTGGTTGGAAGGGGCCAGGAAGAGATCATCTTTTGTAGTTTATTTTCTCTCTCCTCTTGCGTCCTCTCAATTTGGAGGGATTCTTCTCTCTCTAACCTTTTAGTTTATTTTGTGGTGTCCCCTTTCTGCCCTCACTCTACCTCCCTCTCTAAAAAGCTCTTATCAAAAGCAAATCTAAATTTTGTCCCTTCCCTCTTCTCACCTTCCCTCCTCCCGAACTAAGCCTAATGATCCAACTAAGTCACGACGTAGAAGGAAGAATCATACAAGGGTAGATATTACAGAGGCCAATATTATATATAGGAAAGCGTTAGGACATGTTGCTTACGTAGAGTTGCTCTTCTACATCAATGGAAGATGTATATGTAGCAACTTTAAGGAACACAATGCACAAAACTAATCTGCTTTCTCCCTTGTGCTTTAATGTCTTGCCTACTCATTCTAAAGTTGGTTAATATTAAGTAGGGCTAAGTGCACACGGAACCCTGTGGTATGGCGTTTTTGAACTCATTATCCATACAGTTTGATTTTGACAGACAGGCCGTCTGAGTGAAATTTTCACGCTTTTACCCTCAGAAAAAGAAAAAATTACTTTTTAACAAGTAGACCCACCAAAAATAAAAGAGTCAAAAGATATTACTCAGAAAGTCTATTTGTCAAAATCAAACTATAGAGACAATGATATAAACATCTAAAATCAAACTGCAGGGTTGATCTATGTGCAATTAAACCTGTTAAGTAAGATTGCATTTCATATCATTTGTTCTCCTTTTTGACTTGATGTAACATTCAAAAATAGCGGGCTAGCTTTCATCACTAGCTCTATTCAATAATCTTGACTGTGTCTAAGCACGACATAGGCAAATTTGGGGAGGTCCTCAGAAATGGAGAGATTTCTACATAGTCCTAGAAACGATAAATTCATATCTTAATGTTCACAAGGTCATAAGAGACTGCTCAAATTCAATTTAATATTGTGCCGTTTGAAGTTAGCTAGATGGGGGCGTTGAGGGATCATTTTTAGTCCCTTTTAACGAAGTCCTCAAAGAACTTACAAAGAACAAGGGAAAGGATGAAAGCAAGAAATTGTGAAGAATGAAGCATATAATTCCTCATGATTTGTTTAGATAGTTTCTTGATTATAGAAAACTAAATTAACTCATGTCAGATTGTAAACTTGTATCAAATTGAAATTTTTGTGTAAGATCATAGATTAGTTACTTGAATAGCTAGTTTTTTCAAGCAGACAAACAACATCAAACAAGGGAGAGGCGGAAGTCAACAACATGTACCAAAAACATCATTTCAACACGAGGATGTGAACGCATGCATAAATTATTAAATAGCCCTGAAAATTTATAGATAATATACTTACAAGGATAGAAGCAAAGAATAAGGAATACTAGAATGAGGCAGAATATAACTTCTTCACATTCTTCTTCAAGTTTGTGATCCTGTTTTGTAGATTTTAGTGTTTCATCTAATAGAAAATTTTGGACATGGATTAAGTATCTCAAGCAATACATAAGAAATACATAAACAGAACTCATAGGATTTAGATTCTCTAAATTAGGTTGTAATTGGACTAGTTACAACCTAATTTGAGAGGATCAATATCCGAAATTTCATTACAAGTTGGCATCCCAACTTTCTCCTGGAGAATTTAGGAGATTATAAGAAGTATAAATTTTGAACTATATGAGTGTCAAGTATATATAAAGTTTAGGGTTATTTGTGCTTAAATAACCAAAAGAGTGATGCACTTTTAACTTTTTTTTTAAGAAACAGGATGGGACTTCAAATCTCCCAACCAAGTGTTCAATTGCCCAAAAGAAAAGGAAAAAAAAAGAGAGAGATTATTTGCATAAAAGGATAGATCTATACCTCATTTTTAACTTTAATACCAAAAGTTTTATCTGCCCAAAATATCCAACAGTTCAACAAGCCCAAAATATCCAACAGTTTAACAAAATTGAACTTTGATATTTTAAAGTTTCTTTGCAAAAAACATATTCAAGAGTTCAACAAAATTTAACTTTGATATCCCAAACTTTGGGGTATCAAATTTAAAAATCAGGTAAACTTTAGCATAGTTTTTAGGCAAAAGAAAAACTTTAGGGTATTTAGGTGCAAAATAATCCCAAAAGTTTATGATAAAGGTGAAAGAATAAAATGATTTATCTCATCATAGTAACCCCCAAACGATTCAGAATTAGATAGATTGAGCACAATTCTTGCACGAGGTTCAGGCACCAAGAAATTTCAAAGCATAAAGATTAATACTATAGCTTTAATTTGCATCATTATCATTCATTTTACTAAAAACATCTGAGCTAAAGTACTGGTCAACTTCAAAAATCAGCAGCAAAAAGGTTCCAAATTATTGAACTTAATCAAAAAATGCATTAGATTTCACAAACTATGATGTTCTCTTGGCCCATGCATTAAACTAAATCAGGAAATTTCACGCCTCGTTTGTTACGCGGGAATGAGTGGGAATGGAATGCAATTCCAACTTCTGATTCATGCTTATCAAACATGATGCGATTTTTAATGTTAGAAATGACATTCCTACTTCTCATCAATTCCCACTTAATGTGGGAATTGTTATTCCCAATGAGTTATTAAGGAATTGATATTCCCACTTAAGTGAGAATAAAAATAATAAAATAAATTTCGGAAATACCATTCTTAAAGATATTCCCACATAATTCTCTAATCGCACCCAAACATGAGAATGTGAATAAGCATTTCATTTCCACATCAATTCCATTCCATTCCTACCTTTATTTCATTCTCACTTTAACTCCAATCCCGCATACCAAACGAGGCAGAGCTCTGCGTTTTAGTAAAAATTGGATGTTAGAAGATAAGCAAAGGTTTTCTTCTCTTTCCCTAGACTTCCAATCCTATTCTCTCTACAAAACCGGATTTACTATAAAAGGAAAGAAACTAATCTCTCAAATTTTCCCATTAATTAATTAATTAGTTACCCATTAGTAAGCATATAGCCGCGAATAGAAAGGACTCCGGTTTCTAATAGGATTCGGATTTCTCCTTTTAGAAATATACAGGGTTTACGTTTGTCAGAAATCAAATCGTTCTCTCTATTCCTGACCTTTTCTGAAGTTAAAAAGAAAAGAGAGAAGAATTATTATGGGAGAAAGAAAAGTTTTGAATAAATATTATCCGTCGGATTTCGATCCGGCAAGGATTCAGAAGAGGAGGAGGCAGCAGCAGATCATGAGGGTTCGGACGATGCTTCCAATGAGCATCAGATGCCGTCACTGCGGGGTTTTTATCGGCAGAGGGACGAAGTTCAACTCTCTGAAGGAGGAAGTTGTTGGTGAGAATTATTAATTTGATGATCAAATTGCTCTACATCAAATGCCCCAGATGTGCAGCCGAGATTATTACGAAGACAGACCCTCAGGATTCGGATTATGCTTGTGGAGTATGGAGCAGTGCGCAACTTTGAGCCGTGACGCGAAGAAGCAGAAGGAGAGGCAACAGAGAAGTCATCGGAGGATAAGGCGTTGGAGTCGAAACGAGATATGGAGAAACTCGCTGGGCTCGAGGAGATGAAGTCGATGAAGTCCAGGCGAGCCACCGTGACTGTCGACGATATGCTGGCAGCCCTGAAGCGGCGGTCAGGGTGCGAGATGGAGAAAATACAAGATGAAGAAGCTATCCATTTTGTTCGACGGATACAGGATGATGATGATGAGGATGAAGATTTTCGACGAGATTTGTGTTTAAAGAGTTGTGAGAAGAGAGAAACTCTGGGTGGATCCTCAATTTGCAAGCCGAAGTTTTTACCGAAGCCCCGAGGTTCGATTAATAAAATGACTAAATTTGAAGTGAATGTGAGCAAGAGGAATCTGATAGATGGGCTTCAATCCCTCTGTCAAAATTATGACAGTGATTGAGAAGTAATACTGATCTGTAGGATTAATGAGGCGATATTATGCACAATTGTGATGATTTGGTCTTGGGGAAATGTTATAGGTCTTTAGACAATGTATTACATGTTTGATTAAGTATATAAACCATTTGATAATTTAGAAATATCAAGTGAACTTTTAGTATTCGGACATGAAACGAATTGAATACGAGAACTTGTGTATCGATTCCATGCTTGACGTCATCTTTACAATCTTCTTTCTTTCTTTCTTTACTTTTTTTTTTTGGGGGTTAGCTTTATGTCAATTTTGAGAGGGATGAGAGTTCCACATAGAATTTTGAATCAAATGTTTAAATTACAGATTTATACATCACAATTGTATAAGACTAATATCTGATTTGTGAATTTAAATGCCATTTTAAAAGATATCAAGTTATTATATTTAATATTCAATAAAAAGTATTGAGTTCGAAGGG